>JAOBAZ010028011.1:2636-12909 GCA_026546875.1 Pteroeides caledonicum | reverse complement strand
ATATACATTTGTAAAGGGCAGTCTGCTTAGGATTTTTTAACTTGCCTGAACAAATATCGCGCAAGCTAAGACATGTTATTAAGCCAGAACAATGGTGCCATAAGGTGACGAAATTTAAGAATGTAATTTTTAATAATTTTGATTACCATAAACACAATTTCACGGATGTCATATGCAAGACATATCATCATAATAATATTGGCTTGCGGCAAATAGTAATAAAGTATGCAACATTCCCAATCAACCAGATGCGTATTTTTATTAACATTTAATATTGTATAATCACTCGAGCTCCACATGGGTTAATATTTATTTTAAGAACATCGGTTTCCCTATCATTATAAATAAGATAAATTCTTGACGCGATATCATATGACCAAACAGACAAGACCTGGCATCTTTCCCTACAATTTTCTCTTATTCAAAAGAGCCAAGTTGACCCAAGGAAACAACAAGAATTTTCCTGTTTTAATTATAACAGAATGAAAGATTAGTGCCACAATGTTTAGTTAATCAAGGAAGAAACCACCCACAAGAATGACCTGGGGTAGGTTTTACAAAGGTACGGTTGATTTTAATCATTAGAACAGACCTACTGCAAAAAAAGCTTGATAAAAAGCAGCCATCAAGGATTGAGAGTTATTAGTTTGCATCAAAATTTCCGTTTAATTTTGAACGGTTATACAGTATCCAGTCTTGGCCTCACGAAAGACTGAGCAGGTTGAAGGTCTGCATTTGAAGGAGACGAGAACAAATGGGACTGCGTTAGAGGCTGAAAGTTAGTATAAATATTTTATTAAAAATTTTTTGTTTAGGAGGTTTCCTAGTACATCGTATGCCGCGAGGAAATATAGTTGAACTGGATATTAACTGAAAATGAAACTTCATACTTTTATCTGCGTTCAGCTTAGGGTTAAACATGATACCAAGCAAAATTTGTCGCGCCAGGTAGTTTTTAGCACGGGTTACTTGTTCCCGACCTTGCTCAAATTTTGGCTTAACTTCTGTTAAGAATGAACAAATGTATTATAGTTACATATGTTATTGGTCTTATTGGTCTTACATGTTGAATTCGCAGTAATTAGAGTGTTGAAAGTCATGATCAGGGATCGAGCTAGAAAAATGCGCGGAAATATGAATTTAGTTCGTGTGTTAACAGGATATGTCATAAGTAGTGAGTGAGGTTTCCTAAATGCAAGGGATTTCTTAAGTTTTAGCCAAAATAACAATACAGTAACCCAAAATGTTGTTCATTTGAATAATTTTTGCATTGTAGTCAAAACAGCGAAAAATAGTGCAAGGATGTAATACGTGTCGTCAAATACGATTTGTCTTATAATTTCTATAGGTGCTAAATTCAAAAGACGAGAATAGCAAGTAATCATTACAAATAATAAAACGTGCGTTTAGTGTAGACAGACATCCCAGCAGGTTTATCATCATTTATTGACCTGATAGAAAATTAGCGAGTGTAAACTTATGACCTTGTGAGACAATTAGCCGACAGAAGGTGGTTCAGAACAAGCAACCAATTCAAATATTTGGCTAAAAACTGATACAATTTTACTCGGCAAAGTTCACAGTATATACCAGAACCTAAGCTTCGATTTATTAAAAAAATTATGAAATGCCATTAAATACATGACTAAAAAAAATAACCAGCGTAAAATCTAATAATTTACGTGTTCAGTTTAGATTAAAATCGGGAGGTAATTAATAGCACTTGTGTTAACGGAACATAGTTTGCGTCCCAATCACATGCCAAGATTAAACAAAGCACAGAAATCAATCAGATTATAGCTTACTGGCAAATATACCAACAGTACTCAGTATATAATGCCGTTTAAACCATGATATATTACCGGCGTGTTGGTTCAAATATCATTGTTTGTTTGCATTTAAATTAAGATAGCTAATAAGTTTAGTGATCCAAATTTTTAACAAAATGTTTTCTTTGCACATTTGTGATAAATATTAAAGTTTAAAAAATTCAATAATACCGCAACTGCGTCATGAAAATTACATTTTTAACTTCTAAAAATTGGTGAAAAAAGGCAGCTAAATAAATACACTTAAAAATAATAAGTGCCAAATGAGCGCTCGCAATATAAACGTAATTGGGTGCTGTCAATCGTGAATGCTTTTATTGAGTAATTTTAGTTTAAATGTATTTTCTAAAAACCAATTATGACGTGCCGAGAGGTACGCCTTTCTTAGAAAAGGATACTCCCGAGAATTTTTTAGGAAAGTATAAGAGTATGATCGAAATTAAAATGCTCTGCAATTATTCAAAAATTATCTCAATAGTTAAAATACCGATCGTTGCACCTGTTTTCTCGTTACATTACAAAAAATTACGAAATGAGCAGGGGGTGCCAAAACAAAAGATTGTTCCCTCCTGCTACAAGACATCGGCACGTCACTGTAAAAAACCTTTAATTTACATTTCCAATTAAATGTTTAGCATAAGTATTTAAACTATTTTATGCTTAATTATATTTTTATCGTATACAATGAAACGTGAAACAAAGATTATAGGCTTGTAATCCACTTATTTGGGCGTAGTGTTTTTGATCATGCATAATCACGTGGGTTGTTAATGTAAAGATGGAAATTTTTATGAGTTTCTTACATTGGTTTTAACCAGTGCATAAACGTATTTGCACACACAGTCAATATTTGAACTCACCAGTATTAGAACTCAGAAGGCAATAGGTCAATACACTTTGTATTTGGCTGACACATTGTCAGAACGTCATGAAACATTTTTCTCTAGCAGGTATATAAATAGACACAGTGGTAGATGAAACATTTTTCAGCGCAAATCACCAGGTTACAAATCTCAAACGGTCAACTGCACATTTAAATGTACATGCCAATTTAATGAGCTGGTATTATCTCAAGAAATAAATACTTCTGCTGAAACGATTTCTATAAGTTCCTAAAAATGTCTGATTTGTCAGCTTCAAATCTTTGTGTTGTTAGACCAATCTTTTTTAGCTTTAAGAGAGGCCTATTGAATTAGCTACAATAGATTTATAGGCATCAAGCCAGGAAAATAAAAAAAATACAAACTTTTTATCTCAGCTCAAGCATGATTTTTAACTCTACTGTAGCTATGTAGCATGAATATATGATCGGTATTATCCAACGTAAACAACGTAAATTGGTATATTAGTTAAAAATGAACATCTTATTTTGAAAGGTCTAGAAAAAACTTAGATAATCATATAGATAACTGGTATGTCTTAAAGTCATAGTTTTTATATATTATTGTTCTTGATTTCTTATTTTATTGTTTTTCATTTTAAATGATGCTAAGTTTCTTTTCTTGATATATAATGTATCTAATAATTTTAATGACATTAATTTCTAATAAATCTATTGTCCATATGCACAGTAGAAAATTAATTTGAATGTCAGATTTTTGGCCCTTGGCTGGGGTTCGAAACTCAGGATGACGCAGCAACACATATGATAGAGCTCTGGCCGCCAGCTATGGAGCTGTCGTATAGGAAACAAATAATTAAATATGCAAAGCGCATCACTAAATCTATCTTAATGTGAGAAAAGTATGTATTTACACAGATGCGATCGTCGTTAATGGACCTCTATTAGGATTAATATTTTGTCGAAGCTGTTCATTTTCTGTCAGTGTCCCACATTAGTACAGTCTTCACAAAACCTGTGGTTTAAGAGGATTTAACATTATTTTTCAGTGACAGTCGTAGTTGAAGTTGACTTAAGCAAGCGAGGGGGTTATTTCGATTTCGTCAGCTTCATCAGTTACTATAACTCTATAAAAGAAGTAGCTATGCCCATGACAAAGTCAAGGTTTGTTTTTTTATCATTTAAATTATTAAAATATTTGTATTCTATAAACATATTGCATATTGTATAAACAGACGTCAAAAACTGGTTACAAATTTGTGTTGTTTCAAACAGCTGGATGAACAACTTTGTGGAGCTTGCATGGTATGTTAGCACCAACAAGTAGTTGTATGCCTCAAAATTGAAGAGTCATAGATACACTTACCACTTCTTAATTCTTAGGATAGAAGTAGAGTGATACGCGGGCAATCCAAAAACATCTTAAATTCTTTATAACTACAAAAAGTCTGCTTATTAACAAAAATATATATTCTTAAATACTCATAAGAATCGCATAACTTTATATTTAATAATTGGTCGTTACTTTTTCACAATACAGTATAATCTTTGAAGGCTGTATATTTTGGAAGTGTATGATTATTTATATCGATTAATATTGATAAAAAGCCGCAAACTTTATGGTGTCGATGAACGTGACTTCATTTTGAATAAAACAAAACAAATAAAAGCAATTATCAAACTCGTTAACAATGACGTCACGGATCGATCTCAAAACTGACAGCGGCGCGAACATTCAAAGTGAGGCAGTCACATCCTGGTAATGTTTTCTATATCAAAGGCTCGTAATTTCAAACATTCAAAAGGTCACGCAACTCAAGTTAAATTACTGCTAAAAGAAAATGCAAATGACAGAGCTGAAACAATATTTTTTCTTCATAGCGTTGCCTCCGAAATTTAAGCCAAGTTTTCAACGACCTAAAAACGTTTCAGATCAAATTGTTCTAATGTGCAATTTTGCATAGTACAATATAAATATAAACTTTTATGGTACAGTCACTGTAGCATATTACCAACATCTCAAATGAAGTCAAATAATTCCATTCTTACCTCAACATAGATCAATTCCGTTCTGGTGTTTTATTTAATAAAATCCGTTTGCTAATATAAAAAGACGTTTTAACGTCTTTTTATATTATCTTAAGAATAAGTTGATTAATAGACTCTGCATGCCTTATATGTATTCGTTGTGAATTAGCTGATATTAATAACATGCATCCATGCGCTCACAGCCGTCTATATATAATTTCTGCTGCTAAAGTCCGGCTCTACTTTACTATATTACTTTCTTTACATTTTTCCATTCGTTAGTAATCCTCATTGTAAAATAATTTTTAGGATATTTGACTGTAGATATCTTTACATTTCTCAATTTCACCAATTTGTGTTTTCAGGCACGCACGTTCATTACACTGTGCGATTGTACACCCCTCGGTAAAATTATGATGCCTACATAAATTCGTTAGTATTTCGGTGTCCGTTGTGACGTCAATAGAAGACCAAGGAAGAAAAGTGCTTTTAACTCGTAAACAGTGAGTGTATCACCCACAGTCGCTTAATAATATAACAGTTTGTGTCTTTATGATGCTGTACTTCGTCGGTCACCTTTCTCCTCTACTTAGCGGTAACTGGACCAAACACAGGCTAATTACTATATATAGTTAAAACCCCAGTCAAAAAAAAAATTTAATTAATTATGAAATTTATTTATAATGTCACAGAGTACGTCCCAAAGTGTGTAAAGTGGAGGGTGGCGGGACATGAAAGGGCGGGGGAAGTGAAAAATATTAGAAAGAGTGTAGGAAGTGCAGAGTCCTAAGACTGACAGCGTACTCATATGGAAAGCAACCAACTTAAGTTACGCGCGTAACCTGGCCGAGGAAAAACGATTATTGTCGTACTTGTAGCTGAGCTGAGCTAAATTTTTTTGTCAGTTGTCTTGCAGAACTAATTTTACTTCGGCTTCTACTTGAAGAAATCACAGAAAGTAGTCGATGTTGTTTACTTGTAAAACAGGCTTTTAATACCTGCGATATGTGCTGTTGCTGTTACCGGAGACTTGGGCAATTAAGAAATTATTTTTCTCTGTCTTCTGGAATGAAAAGTAGTCCTACTGTTACCTTAATTTTTTATTGAATTCTGTTCAACTAGCCTCGGTCCGCAACAGTTTTCAATTGCTCTGAGATCAACTGTCCAAAAACTCTTACAACGCAACTTCACCCGCTGTTAAAATGTGCCAATTTTTAAGAATACGCATATATAGAAGACAAAACATTGTCTCATGTTCCACTCTCTTGAATTTTTTCTAACTTAAAGGGTATGAGCAACAACATTTCTGCGCGTGTGTTTTTTTGCCCTAATTGGAAGATCTAAAAAATTTTTATATAACACTCTTTTACACCTTATTCATACTTGCTTAGTTCTGGAGGTCTTTTGATTAGAACTAACATGCTATCCGATATCTTGGACTATAATTTTACCTTTTGGGTGACGTCACAAGTTGTGTGATACTACTTAAACAAGTTCCGAATAACACAATTGTCAGAAAGAAGTGTTTAAAAAGTTGTTGCTTAAAGTTTAAAGTAAAATTATTGCGTGGTTCAACTTCTGACAAAACCAGAAATTTGTTGCAATTTCTATACCAGAAACTGCAACAAATTTCCAAACAGCAAAAAAATGCTTGCGCGCATTGCTCTGTTCCAGTTCATTAGCCACGTTAGACACCCCATTGTCAATGTTTTACCACAAGTTATTTGCGATTACGTCCACCCTTCCCACCTTTAAATTGTTTTAGAATCTCAGACGATTTTATATTTAAAACATTTTTAATGCGAACGCAATGGCCAAGTGTTCATGTTTTCAACAAACGTGTTCTTGCTCTCATTCCACAGACCCCATGGCATAGAAACTCGTACTACGCCATCTCTAGGGTTACAGGATAACGTCAAGGTAATAACATGTGTTGTTTTAGCCATTCACAAAGTTTATCTGGGGGTTTTGATCATAGTAGGTAATAGTTGTATAAGTAATTTCGCGTCGATTTTTGATGTTTATTGGCGGGACTATACTCCCGGCTAAAGGAATCGTTTAAAATCGACTAATTACAAATTGTTTAATATCATTTGAAGGAGTCAAAAAGACAAGTTTCATTTCATTTATCAGGCATTATGCAGCCGTTTGCTAAATTATACTGTTGGAACAATTTCGCATTGCATTGGAGGATAATTTGGTGTTTATTCATTAGAGTTTTGCGCGGATTAAATCGTCAAATATTTTATTGCATTTAATGTTCTTGGAGAGAATATTAACTGGTCTCTTGGTCCCAAGGTATACATTTGCAAAGCCACTGACGAAGCAACTCTGGTAAGCGAGTCTTTGTATTCATTATTGGGTTGAATGGCAAAACACGCAGAAAAATACGAAGTTTTGTTTTGTTTGAAATGGTCGGTTTAATTATATTTAATTTGTCTTAGTTTATGCCTAATAATATTGAGTAGGAAACACTCAATTGAATCTAATGTTAAGCTACAGGCTTAAAAAGATGGCGGATTCATCAGATATTTTCTAACCAAGCATAAAACGCATATGGCGTTTAACACAACATGTGAAACAATATAATTAATTGAGAAATTAACTATATTAACTAAATTAAGTGAGTATGTTTTGCATATTTGTAAAATATACAAGTGGGAGACACTCGCTAAAAATATTCTTACTCAGGTAATCAGTATGGATGGAGCCAATGCTCATGATTGCTTGCCGTTGTTGTGCAAATTCGTTGTGCAGCTCGAACTTAAGCTTCATTAGTTCCCGGAAATTTGCTTGTTTGCCAGACTCTTCATCATGTTCTTCTACTTCACGAACAACTTTGGTGAAATAGTCACGGTTTTTATCTACCGAAGCTGGTAGACCAGGTGTTGCGTCGATAGATACAGAATTTGACTGATATCTTTCCCATGCTTTTACTGCAGCTAAGTGACTGTCACATACTCATGTCTATCCAGCCCCTTTTTCTTATCACCGACAGCATATGCCGAGTTATCAAAACCTTTCACTTTAAATCTATCTTCTTTCTGCTGGGCATTAAAATAGACACATGCAAAACAGAAAACTTTATTTGCTGAGGCACTATATGTTATCCAGAGATGCGTTTTGTACCACCCAGAATTAAAACGGCTAGTTTTCTTGTTTGCAATTGTATAATCAGCAGGGAAGCTTGAGAGTATGGGTTGAGCAGGACCTTCTGATTTTTATCCTATATCTTTTGGCAGGTTTCTTCTTAAATCAGTGAAATATAATAAATATTAAGGAAATATAGCGTGATTAACTTTTAACAAATTAAGTGTTATTTTAAAGTTCAGAGTTGTTGCCTTGACTTGAAAATTTACTTTACAGATATGGATGTTTATTATCTTACCTGTACCTGTAGCCAATGGAGTTAACTCACCTGGCACCAGATTGGGAGCATCGATGTCAATGTTCCTTGCTTTGTTTCTTGCTTGCATAGATGTCAATGTTTCTTGCAATGTTTCTGTTTCTTGCGTTCTTTGACTATTGCTATTAGGTCGCTCCACTATCAGCGTAAAAAAATGTCGATGAAAAAGTTTTGTCTTTTTCTAACTTTAGCATTTACAAATGCAGTGAGTTTTAATTAAGAGCACGAATCGTCGCATTACGCAATTCTGCGTGCTGTAAGAGCATAAGATTTGTAATCAGTAATCCAAAACTCAAATAGAAGCATGAAAACGTAGCAGATCAATCAATTTCCGCCGTGACAATTTTACTTTAGTGTGTTTGGTTGGGGGACGCCAAGCCTAGCAGTGTATTATTTTAAAATCAGATTTTTAACAGCTTGGTCTGTTCTATTGCATGTGGCTATCATTCTTACCATTTTCAAGTGATGAAGTTGTAATTTCTTGTTCTACATTCTCAATGACATGGTCGAAAAGGTCGAAACAAAACAATATATTTACATTAATTACATGCAAATTTATCACAGATTTAATTACAGCAAAATTCACAATATATCAACATTCTTTTAGAAATGGGAATATTGCAATTTGCAAGCAAATACGTTGCAGAAAATTTTGCCTCCTTATTGCACACTGCGTACTGCACGTGCTTCGTGGTAAATTATGAAATAAAGCTGTGTCCGCAAATTTACAATATGACTCATTTCATTAAGTACTACATGAAGTATTTCTCCATTTTTGTATTGTTATTCGCGCCAAATTAAAATGAATGGAATAATGAAAATGCTTCACCATTGGAACACGTCCATTGGAAATATTAAAACGAAAAATATTGAAAGAGGTACTGAAGTGTATGATACATAAATAATTTTGAAGACTGAAACTACAAAAATATTGACTATAAATAGAGAATATAATTCACGCAATGGTAATTCAAGTATTGAAACATTCACGTATATATAATATAAACATAGGCAGGCAGCCATGAGTCATTAACAATGAATGATAATTTACATACATACTAATATATTATATAGAAACATCTATTACAATAATTACATATGAAATATTATGTATATCAGTTGATTGTTGGCTTGTTCTTGGGGTGCTTATGAGAATATCAGTTATGATACACTGCTCATTGCAGTCATGCAATGCCCATGACTGGGAATCCGACACCCACAAAGGTCCGAGTCGTCTGACACGGCAACACCCACAAAAGACCAAACCTAGACCGACTGACATGTGCTCCAAACTAAAGCTCCACCCTTACAAAATCAGGCTGGATCGGTGGATCTATCCCAGGTTAATGGATGTAGCAGTGACAAAAGAAATTTCCCAACGTTGTAGTGTGGAGTATTTATGGTGTCATTAATAGGACGAAATTTCGGATAAAAGTCGAAAAGGATATATTATGTGTCTTAGGAAGACCCATGGGCCCTATTGAAATTGGCTGCTTTAGGACGTAAAGTGCTGTACTCCTTCTCAGTAATTTCACCTCGTTTGAGCAGGTCTAGTAGCTGTAGGATCATCCTGGACGTTCTTAAATTTCTTAGTGTCAGTGAAAAGAGATTTAACAGAAGTAATGTACTCAGTGCGTTTCATCAAAACTATGCCGTTGCCTTTGTCATGTTTAAGTATGGAATAGTTGGTAGTTAGATCATTAAGTATTCTAATTTTCTTACGGTCTAATTGGAATTCCTTTAAGTCTAAATCAAGGTAGTTATAAATAAAACTATGAAGCGAGTTCTTAATCTTAATGAGTTAATTTTAATAGTTTAATTGTTAACCTGGTATGTAGCGTTTGTCTTTGAATGGTGTCTTCAATCTTGAGATTTGATCCCAAATATCTTCAGTTACGGTCATGATCTCCAGGTGGTTGGGGCGCGTGGCAAGTCCATATCTGAGAACCAATCTCAAAACATCAGTTTCTTCATCAGTCAGCGTATTACTAGAAAGGTTTAGAATGGTCTTGTTCGGTTTTTTCTCAATGCCATCAGCTGTTCTTTTCAGTTGGATGAGCTTGTCAAGTTTTTGTGTTGTTGGCGGCTAATAATCTTCTTCTTTTGGATACTAATGAGACGGTCGATTCAAAAGCAAATGAGTGTGAACTTCATCCAGGATGTGCGGGC
>JAOBAZ010027900.1:0-12911 GCA_026546875.1 Pteroeides caledonicum | reverse complement strand
CCGATCTCATACATACATACATACATACATACATACATACATACATACATACATACATACATACAGTAACGATAACAATAACAGTCATAAATAATGATAAAGATAATAATAATAATATTAATGATAATGGTGATGATAATGGTAATGGTGATGGTGATGGAAGACCTTCATCATAGCAAAACAGCACGAAATGTCTTCAGAGTTCACATTTTTGTAGGTTATCACTATTTCCTATTTTGGGTCCCAAATTAACAATACGTATTCTGATGTTGTTTTTCATCTATTAACAAGATTTATACACTTACATTACCAGTTCAATATATAACGCACCATTTGTTATAATTATATCAAACAGCGGTTACACTGTGCAATTTCCCATGGAACTTGTCTTGAACGCCAGGTTTAAGACACGTTACCCCAGGATGTGCAAGTTTTCTAGAAAACAAACATTGGCACATGTCCCGCTCTACTAAATATTTCTCACTTAACATAATGTAAACCCAGCGTTGCAAGACCATGGGTAATTGCAAAGTGTATTAGCGGCTTTAGCTATATGTTATTTTCCCTTCCGTCGATATCAACATCAAAAACCCAGTCGTTACATGGATGTTTTGCTAGCTATTTTTCAACTATTTTGTTATTATTTGTTACATGTGAAATATTATATTGGTAGTTCCTCAGGTATTGTAAAACTCATCAATTTAAATGTGACGTAATTAAAACATGTGATAATCTAATTTTTACGATATTATCGCGAGATCTGTTGCAATACAATTACAATTTTGTCTTACATTCCTCGTTACGAAATGCAAACGGCTGTTTCTTTTGGGGATTTTAGCAAAACTCTCTTTACACAACTCTTTTGTGGAATCGATATCGCCATTACGTGCAAAACGCTTTTCCTGGTAAATTTAATAAATGCTAGCTGTTTCTTAATTGGCGGTAATTCAGGTGTTTGCCGTAAAGCCCGTGGGTATTATTAAAGGAATGCAAAGTTAGTAGATTGCACTTTTTTCCTGGTACGAGTGACTAGAGAACGAGGCTTGTCACTCCTACTTGATGTTTCGCTTCTGCCTACTAATGTGCTGTGACGTAACTAGGTTAGACATATTTGGTAATAAAATGCTCTAAAACGCCAAGAAAACTTGGATGATGACAGCAATACTTTTAGTCCTGCTATGAAAATATTCTCGTATTCAACAACAATGAATTTCTGAAGAAATGAATAAAAATGGTAATGATTTAAAACTTGCATAACGAGAGCAACCGTTTGGGATGGCTTCGCCACTTGTGTATATATCGTAGATTCTATCCCAGGGGGCTTGAAAATAGCCAGTTTTTTTTCCGGAGGCAACCCGTACTCCGCCTACAAACTTTTCTCTTGGTATGAAGCTGAGTGGTAATTGATGGTTTCAGACGTGATCGATGTTAAACTGGTATAACTTGCAGCCTATTATAACTCATAGTTTGTTTGGAGTCTCTTTGAAAGGAAATAAACGGGAATGCGGAATTTAGGAAATTAGACCGTGCTTGGAAGACGTTCGCAATCACTATACGATGTGATCGAAAAACGCGTTTTGGAAGAAACTTGTGCCCCTTTTCTTTGATTTAGACGTTTTTTAAAATTACGGCCAGCTTGACGTGAGTTGAAATAAATCTCGAAAAACTTTATAAATTCGAGCGCTGGCCAAAGCCAGGTACCTGAATATAAAACGAAAGTATTAATCGCATCCAAATACAAAGGTTTTTCTGGACTTTCTTTTGTAAACTACAAATTTCCGTGGAGATAAAAACCAGCACCCAGACCAGGTTTGTCTGTTCTGTAATAAACATTCCTCTTAAACCAAATCACGAGCGAGGAGATATTTGCGTTTCGACAAAGATAACTATTTTATCTCAATATAACTGTCTTCTCTAAGGCCCACATTGGTTGCTATGTTACAGTGTAGGTTGGATAGCGGGGTGATTTAATGTTCACTGCTAATACTCACTGCGATACGTCGTATCCGTTTAAGAAAATGTTGCGGGTGTGGTGCGAATCAAATTAAGCGTGGTTCTTCAGTCTACTGACTCAAAAACCAATTTGGACAATTGTGGTTCACAGTATTCTATCTTTCAATAAAAAGGGACAATGATAACCAGGTTATATTACAACCGTTAGCACAAACTAAATTAGCCTGCAAAAATAAATTCTATCAATACTATATCGCGCATTCTGCAAAGATTGCGGCATAATTCCATTGAATTAAATAGCAAAGGACGACCAGCACAAGGTTCCAAAGTTCCAAAGGTTCTCACTGCCATACCTTTTCACGTTCGCGTATTGACGATAACGTTGATTGGTGGAGGCTACCTCTGTCATGATGGCAGAGTAATTAATCGGTTGGCAAAATCATTTTTTGACTATAGGACAATCTCGAAATGAATTAGGAGCAAGGTTTTTGAAACAATATTTTGACATGCGTATCTTAGGACAATATCTCCTTAAATGTCACTTGAAACGTGTGATGTAACTTTATTAGTATACGAACGTTTATGGTGTGTTAGTCCTGAGAAAGTTTGAGTGAGCAAACTTTCATATTCGAAGAAGAATATATTCTAAGAGCAATTTGGGAAAACAGCCCCAAAAAGTACTCTGCTGTGACGTGGTTTGTGACGTCATTTCCCACAGACTTATTTGTTTATACTTGCCTTGCTTGAATATCTTATGACGATTTATCTGAAGAAGGCCAGTCGTTGTGAATGAGGTGGCAAATGTTATCTTACTATTTAGATATATACCAATAAGATTTCTATTTATTGTTAATATATCACCGAAAGTTTTTGGCATATAAGTTTTATAGGTTCGTAGGTAGTTTTTTGTTGCACTGTATCTTTTACGAGTATCAGGTGCCTTTAAATGGGTTTTGTCCCTTTATCAATCCAGTTGTTTTAACATACTTGTGATATTTAAAAGGAAATAACGATGCAATTCTTGTCTGTTCAAATTGGAACATTTAAAAGAATTACAAAAAAATATTTATATTTGGCCGTAGATTTCTTATAATTTTTGAAATTTTTGAAACAAATAAAGATAAACAAAGGTCGAAACAAAGATATCGGCAATCCTTTTATTAATTGCCAAGCTGCACATTCTAAAACTTCTAAATAGTTGTCCAATTTTTTCGTAAATTAATTGCAGTTTATTTCAAAAATAAATAACTATTTTTATTATAGTTATTAGTTCCGTCTGTATTATTATATGCATTGTAATGAAACACGAACTCTCACTGTAAATATATATATATATATATATACAATGGCGTCGTGTAAATGTACGTACATATGACGTCACGCATTACAAGATGGTTACGCTTATCCAAGAGGGCAGAATATTCAATGTTTTTTCTTAAAAAAAGCAAAATCTTCCCCGTACCAAGAACAATTTGGAAAGTATATACAAAAGTATTTGTAACGAATTAAAGGCTTTTCAAATAGGACAAAACTAATTTGTATTGCTATTTCTCTATTTACACCGATTTAGAGGTTTAAATGGATTACAGCTAATTCAAATTGTCCTTCCTTGCGTAAACTGTGAACTATGAGTGTGCAAGAGACAATACTTCAGTACAGGAAATTGGCTTCGTAGCAAGTTAATTTTCCATCTTAAGTTGCCTTAGAAAATGTTCCCAATATATCATTTTAAGTTCAGAGATAAAATAATCAAGAACCTAGCAATTTCTTGTATATTTATACAGTGGCGGTGGCCTTAGGGCACCTGACGACCTGTTCCTCAAATTGAAAGGTCCCCATGTTGGAAGGTACCCATTTTTTTAAGTTAGCAAGACTGAAGAGGTTGCTGCCAAGACTGCGACTAGGAAGACAGATTCCTGGGGACCCCTGAGGTCATGGATTATTAATAAATAAACATGCATCGAGGTACAACACGTTAAGTTGTTTGATATCTACAAATATAACCTTGGTCCTCTATAAAATCATACAGTACAATAGCATCAACGTTTCCTCGAACTTTCAATATCAACAAAAAGCGATGATATTAATAATATAATTTCCCCGCTTTGACATGAAACGCAAGTACGTACACATTTGTATTTGCCTATTATTAGATACTTTCGGTGATCATAAAAAAAGTCCAAGTACTATAAAATCCTACCGATGGGTTTGTTCTTCAGGTGTTTTAAATTGTATATTGGAAGCTTTAGTTTATGTAGTTCACGTTTAAATCTGTCACTGCCGGCTCATAGTTTACAGTTTAGGCTTTTGAAAGGACACCTTTAATTGAGTTAGTCGTATTTTTCCCCGAAACTCTGTATTTATATTTTGTAAAATAAGAGATGAACTCGAGAACGCGAAATGGATGCGATATACATCTCACAGAACAAGACGCGCCCGAGGGATGTATTTTGCATACACCCACGCTCTCGGGAAAAATCTGACTTATTTCACTGATGAGGAGCTTTTTCAAAACATTTTTCAGTTTTGTCGGTTTCCACAAATATTTTCCTGGGTTTTTTCATTTTCTTATCTAGTTAGCATTCAATGGATGTACGGTACATACATCCCGCAGCACATCAAAGAAAACCAACTTGGAAAAATACTTTGATGTGTACTTATGCTTTACACGCCCTCAGATGCAGTTGGCAAGGTCGGCGTGTTTAAATAAAGTTGTCTACCTGTCAGTTCTGTCTGTATATCTTACCTCCTTTGGATACATGGCTGTAGATCCGCATAAGGAAAATTTTATTGGCTTTATACGCTAGCGTTATATGTTAACGGCTTATGGGCTAGACCTGAAGCCGTTTCCGACCAATTTTGAAATTTTCCCTTTGTGTGTATACATATATATGGACTTTTATGTATACATTTATATGGACTTTTACTGAAAATTGAACGTTGTGTGAAAATACTTTCTCAGAAGATGTTAAATAGCCATTTAGTTCTAGAGCCAGCTAGTATTAAAGCAAGTTTTTGACAATTGCGAGCGGAGACAATCGTGACGACTTACCGACCTAATTATACGCATAGTGATTACTTATGTGAAATTTTCCCTATGTGTATTTCTATATAAAGATGTTTCTGAATCAGTATATACACATATATAATGTTTTATCTTGGCCTTCACTCGTTAATCAACTGAGTAATTTCCTGCTAGGTACACACATTACCTGCTATCAAAGCTCCAGCAGAATCCCCACATTGCAGCAATATACTGTTAATTCAGTGAACATTGTCTTCCCACAGCGCACAAGGAATGAAAATTGTTTATTAAGGTCCTTAGATTCAGATAATTGCCTTTGTAGCAAATAAATTTTCCGCGCCTTAGATTCGGTTACCAAGATAAAATCCCAGGTACAGAGGTGAAAATTATAGTTTACGGTTCAGGCTTTTGGAAAGATAACTAACTGAACTGGCTTTATTCGTAGAATATCAATTCAAAATGTTAATTTATAATAATTATAGTAATAACATTAAGAAGAAGAATAATGGCATCTATTTTCAAAAATATAACCTATTATGAAAAAATCCATAACTATATGTACACACCATTAACGAATTTACGTAGGCCTACTTACGTACATTAGTCCTAATCCGACAACAGACTAAACTGTTTTTCCAGGATTATGGTTATATGAGAATTTTAGGATTAAAATGAACAACTTTATGAAATCGTTATCGTTTTAAAGTAAACTTCGCCTGCTAAGTAACATTACAGAGAAACTACCCACTGTGTGACATTTAATTAAATTACACCATTCATATTGAACACTGTTGAACTTGTTTCATTGAACATTTATCGAACATACAAATTCTATTTATAATCGACTAATCTATTTCTACTGTTATATTTCATGGCAGACAACGGGAGCAAAACATCTATACGTTTTCAAATCCGATTAAAACTGATCCTGCTTAAAAATAATAATCCGTGCGTCTATATCTGAAATTTCGAAAATGGGTCTTATCATTTCCAGAAGCTGTCAGAAACGTCCCTCGACAAGTACTCGTGTGACTTTTGATAAAGTAAGATATTAAAAAGGGGTTAATTTGAATCCCACCAAAAGCCACAGGGTTAAGAATGGAGATAAACAGAAAAATTCTGTTCTGGTACCTCTTTAACTACCAGATTCTCGATGAGCTTGACTGGTATCAGACAATAAAAATATCATATTATAGGGATCAATTTGACCCCTGGTGAAAAATTTTGTCCAGTGAAGTTTCCGTCTCTATCTAATTAAAACGCTTTAAAAACCTTCCTAGAAATGAAGTTGATATACTCGCCGGAAAATGTCCTATAAAATACAATTCAAATATCCCCTTTATTGTTTTCTATTGCTTTGTTTGAATTACTATAGCTATTGAATTTGTTAGATGGTGTGAACATATATGAAATTAAAGTTACTGAGATTTAAGAAAATACTTCTCGTGGTTCAGTTTGCGCTAATATATAACCCGCTCATTCACGCTGTCCAGAAATATGTACTTGATTTTACTCTAACGCCAGATGATTTACTCGTGAAGGAAGAGCTCCCGGAAAGCAGTGACTAAGGGGGTCAAAGAAAATTGTCTGTAACCGCTTATTCACGCTGTCTAAAAATATGTCTTATTGATTTTATTCCGTCTAAGGCCAAACTATTTTACTCGGCAAGGGAGAGCTACAGAAAAGCAGTGACTGAAAGGGATAGCCTGTCTCCGTCGGAGAAGCAACTCAAATTGTCTAACGCTGGCCAGGATAATATAAAAAGAGGTCTGGACAAAGCGGCTACAGAATTAAGGAGCTAGGTAGATTTCAATTCTTTCTCGTCGGAGAGCTTTCACGTGAAATCAACAAGACTGGTCAGCGTAGGGTTAGGGATCAGGGTGTAGGTTAGCAGTGCAAACTTTAAGACGTAGCTCCACTGTGACGTGTGACAAAAATTCACGTTAGTTATACACTTAATAAATTACTTATACATCTACAGTGTAAACTTTCCTGGGTGTTTATCTGAATACCGTTTTCCGTCTTTGTCGAATTTTATTACGATGTTTTAGCATTTAGAGCATTTAGAATGTGGTCACATTATCTGTCTCATTGGTTCATATTCCTTGCTTATTGTATGAAAGTGTTTGACAAACTAAGTCCAATTTTCGACTTATATCATATTTATCATAATAGCCGTATGATAGGACTTTGGACAAACAGTGCGTTTTTCCGGGCAGCAGCAGATTGTTTCATCGAGGAGAGAAATGGTATAAAACGCCATATGTCGTAGTGCTAAACATAGTCTATGGATGTTCGTAGAAAGCACTAGTACCCTGCTAGAAATTGGGAAATTCGGTTGCCGCACTACTTGCTATCTATTCATCCATAAATTCTGCTGAAACATTCTCGGATAGTTTTGGCCAAACTAACTGGATTATTGGCTTTAATTGATTGCTGAATCGCGCTTCGAGCCCATCAGCTGTCAGCTTATGTAATCTAATTGTTAACTAGAGCCACAAGACAGAAGTGTAGCAATGGTTTAGCATAATCATAACCATAATGTCTCATTAATGACATAAACATTTTTTGCCGGTTCACACGTGCAAAATAACGACATAATCGTAATGATAAGGGAATGAAAACTTCCATTTTTTGTTGCTAATTATGATGGCGCTGTCATTATTCAGAATAAGACTTTGCCAAGCTATATGATTTTGTGAGTAACCATGTTCAACCTGAAGTGCTAGTTGCTTGGTAAGCTCTCGATCAGGTATCATCCCCGAATGACTCCAAGATTCAACTATAAGTTTTATGTTCAAGTGCAACTTCTCTTGCGTATATTGTTTAAAAGTGAAAAACAATTAATTAATTTATATAGAAAGTCAGAGCTTTTAAAATTTTAATTTAATACAGCGACAACTTTCACTTAGATAAATATTCCTGTATATGGACAAATAGAACAAGAGCACAAAAGAGTGTACAAACAGGTTCGCCAATGCATGAACTTTTATTTGTTCGCCATAAATCATATCAACTTTAATTTGTAATTATAAAGTATAAAGTATAAAGTAAATTTTTACAATTTCTACAGTAATAACATTGCAGTAATTTCATTTTCAAATTAAAGCGTATTTGACATACGAGACCCGTATATTGGTCAGTATAAATATTCGACATGCAAGTTTGCAATTTTGGTCGGTGCAACATTCTGCACGCGTGTCTCGTATTATGTTTGCATACAACATTTCCTGTTGCGTTTGAAGTACTACAACGTCTACGCTAGAATCTTATTTCTCAATTTGTTCCCAATATATTCGACTTATATCAGGACTCACGTCATGTTTGTCGGATCATTTAGTTCAACACAAAACTGGTACTCTAGCATAAATCGTAAAGAGTTCTGCTGTTCATTGTATCTCGGTGAGCACCAATTGGATTATTCGCTCTAGATTTCAATAATTGATCGCTGAGTCGCGCTTAGAGCCCATCAGCTGTCAGCTTATGTAATCTAATTGTTAACCAGAGCCTTTAACTGGATGCTGTAGTACCTCGAACGCAAAACACGATGTAGATTTGGAACACAGCATGTTAACATTTTTGTGGGGGAAAGCAATCTTATTCCTAATCCCTTTAATATTTTCAAAGTTATTGAATGAGCATGTGCTGTAGTGTAGCTACGTGAAACTTTGCGCCATCAGCTTGGATTCTACTTAACTTTTTCATTTTCATTTCAGTGGAGAATCTAGACGTATGTAGTATAAATTCTCATCTCACTGCGATAGAACTTTCAACTTCAAAGTACCTTGAAAATAATCCTGTTGGTTGGATTTATTGTTCTAAAATACTACTTGGAAATGCTTAACCAATAGCATTGTTATCAAGGTATTTTGAATTTTCAATGGTAAGCTGTGCCTGTGTAATTTCATTCGAACCTACTCCTGGAACCGCTACGTCTTTCCTTGACAAATTGAATCGTCTGACATTAGCCAGCTATAGTCAAATCTTTAGTTATGCTGTTATTCTGAGAGTAGTGTAATTAATGATTGATAAGGTGCATACTGTGGAAAATTCTAAATCCGGTGAAAACATCTTGAGGAAGTCAGGAATGACTGTATAATGTATTGGTAAATAACATACATTGGCTTTTGTAGATATGTTATTTTGGTATGGTGTTATGTTAACCATCTTCCCTACATTCTTGATAACATAATTTAAAAAATGATCCCTCGATAATTCTTTGTGATAACATATTAACGTGTTGAAGAATATAATACTGCATTAAAAAATACCATGTAACAACATCATGGTCTTTGTTAAACTTTTCATGTCAATTCTCTGGAAACATCATTGTCTTTTTTCGGGGTTACGAAAAACTATTTTCTTTATATAAGACAAACGTTGTTCTGCATGCTTTCTTTATAGTAAAAATATACGTTTTAACTTTTTGGTTAGTATTCATTCTTCTGTATAAGCTACCGATCAGAATAAAGCCTTAAGTTAAGGGAAATACTAAAGTCAATATTCTAGTAGATAAACATTTTTGTATAGGCAAAAAAATTTAAGAAGCAATCTTGTGTTCTAGACAGTATTCAAATTATTTTATAAATAATCTACTCTTGCAGTTAAGAGGGCATAATGTTTGCCGAAAGAACTTTTCCTCTGATTACTTGCCCACCTAAAATGTTTATTGACTTCGTGCTTTTACAATTCTATAATGATATTCTAGAAGATTAAAAAATAGTCTACTTATCTAATTATAAAGATCAAGCAATGATTTAAAACAATCCGTAGAGAGAAAAAATCAAGACATAATGCTTGCCAACCAGGCTCAAGTTGGTTAGCTTACTGAAATAATAAGAACATAATCGAAGGTTTTACATTTGGCATTTTTTGACAGAATTCATACAAATTTTGTAGCAGCCTTGTGACATTATATTTTCTGCATCATTTTCTGATATATACGTCTTTCATATACAAAGATGCATCAACGCGTTAAATTAATGCATCGTTGGGGTGTGGGCATCTTTGATTATTGTCACTGCTTTTTATATGTACCAATGGTCGGATTCAGCACTAGTGCACCTAGTTTGCATAACAAAACAGGTTGGTCCAAATAAAATTTTGATTGGCTAAACAGTGATATGAAAATTAAGGGGCACTAGTGCTGGATCCGACCATGTTACCGACTTGGTAAGCTTTCAATGAGCCTAGGATAAATTTTAACGTTACAAAAACGTATTAAATTTGATGCGTTTTTGATATGTTTGTCAATAAATCCAGTGACAGTGAAGACGAAAAGAATTGGCGGGCTTCCTTCGCTTTCCACATTTACAAACTCTATTAACAATGTTAATTTTTTGTAAACAAGTTCTATTTGGACTTCTGTTAATGCTCTTGCCATATACTAAATGTTTATTGCCTGAGCTTGTTCCCTCCGTACAGGAGGTCACTAAGAACTCGACCGGGCCGTAACCATAATGGACGGACCTCTCGCTCAGTCGATGACATACTGTACATTTAACATTGTGCTACCACTTTTTGTTTTAGACTGAGCCTGTTTACTTGAACGAGGGCCAAGGATTCATTGTAATTTATTCCATAAATGATAGACTGAGTTTCGAAACTGCCAAACAACTTGTTAAACTCATCAGAGAAGTGAAAAAAGCTAAAGGCTCGTCCATTGTACTGGTTGGTAATAAGGTGGACCTTAAATACGATCGGGTTGTACCTCGCAAAGAAGGAAGAAACTTTGCAGTGGAGTACGAATGTACGTTTTATGAAACTTCAGCTATGAACAATATCAATGTGTCTGTCATATTTCACGACCTTGTCAAACAGATGAGACTCATATCGAAAAAGAACGGACGAATGAACACACTGAAGAATTTCTTCGCGAGATAATCTCATTAAAGGGTCTCCATTTCATTGCACCCATAAAGCAAGTTAGTCATGCAACCGTCAAGAGTATGGCAGGCACACCATGCGCCGAATAAATAAAACGAGTAAATAAACACCCAAACGCGAAGCCATTAAACGTTCACACATCGCCAAAAAGGAGCCAACCTGGTTGACATTGGCAATTTCACCGCATGTCAGGCACCAGCATTGACAAGTCAAATCACGTAGCGCTAGGGTAAAGTACTGAATTACATGATGGCCATGAAAAAGTTAACAAGATACTTAATACTCTCATCGCTACATCTCTTCGTAAACCAGTCAAATTGTTTATGGCAGCTAAATACGAAACGAAATTTTTTCTGCACTAATTTTAGGGGGTTTTTTTGGATTAACTCGTGAAAGACTGAGTAACTGATTACCAGTTCTTTCTTATTTCTTCTCGTTGTCGAGATATTAAATATCCAAATAAAATAGATGTGATGTCACTAATTATATACAGAAAATATCTTATATATGGAAAATTCCGTATACCTTAAGATTAATAAATGAAATAACTGGAAACAACACGTGTAATATCATGTTTTTCACGATGAAATATTAGATTTTAGACTTTTTGAATTGCAAAACGTTTATTTTCTTTTCGGTGGCAACTGTTTTCAGGTTCGTACTGTATTAAGAGATTTGTACTAACATTGTTAATATGTTCAAGTACAACGACAATGTTGTAACGCTTAGTCGTATGCCGACGTATGGATCCACATGCAATATTTCGAATAATTTGAGTTATTATTCCAAAAGGTATACGCAATTCTCAAGTATTAAAATTCACAGCGCAAACCGGTGACGTCACAGCTATTCTATTGTATCTCGACAAAGGGAAAAGATATGAAAGAACTGTTAATCAATTACTCAATAATTTTACGGGTTCTTTCAAATAAAACCATAATCAGAGTGTATCAAAATTACGTTTCATAAACACCTTAGGACGTAAGTAGTAAATAAAAATTTGGTATATTGCAATTATAGACAATCATAATTTCGTGAAAGAAGTTCTAAAATCGTACATAAAACCTCATTGAAACTTTCTCGTATCTGGAATGGTTGTCGCGATATCTCCATTACACGATGCCGGTCGCCTCGCTAGGTATTAATATTGTTGACGGAATATCCTTGATAACGCAAGCAAAGCATAGATCTATTTTGCATATCGAGTTGTTTCAGTTTTGTTAAATAAAGCTCGGCCTTGCTTGTCGCACTCTTTTAAGTGAACTACAATCTTTTTGAAAGTGATTTACTTGAATGTAAGCATTTATTACTAGTAGAATGTCTACCTTCAGAAGGTGTACTTTGCTTTTGACATTACTTCATTAGATCTACGTGTAATTATAAAAAAAACGTCTGCTTGCTTGGCGTATTTAAATGGGAATATGTCGACAACCATTCATGCTAGATACGAGAATGCTTTTAAACTGTTTTTCGGACGTTTTTAAAGTTCTTTCCAGTACGATTGCAAAAGCAAAATTGTGTTGCCAATGTGCTCTAATGGAGTACTTACCAATACAAGTAAAACAAACTGTTACTTTTTATGGCAATTTTTTATGGAAGTTACACATTGCAATTTTCGGACATTTCAGACGACTTAGGCATTTGTTGTGTAAGTTAAAATATCGTGTAGATGTATTTTTTCTTTATTCGCTTGTGGCGTTATGGATGTGGTAAATTTCAAAGCAAAAATGGAACAGAAAAAAAGCAGTCTATCAAGAAGGCGTATAGGGCAAATTTTTGTGTGTGTTAAACGAGAGATCCAATTGCGTATGGAACAATCTCGCGCAGGCATTGTATTTACCGCGCATATACTGTGTATACGATTTTTGCTGTAGGTTTGCTGCAAAGTTAAACTTTTTTATCGATTGCATTTAATATTAACTTTATTTATTGAAGATAGTACGAAATGCAAATATCAACTTGAAAACATTTCAATATTCAACAGGCATAATTACTACGACTGTTTTGAGCAGATTAAATTGTGCATAAAGTAGGAATTTTTGCGTTT
>JAOBAZ010027789.1:0-12912 GCA_026546875.1 Pteroeides caledonicum | reverse complement strand
GTTGTTCGATGCTGTTTTCAACAGGATTGAACATGCTTGAGCTGGCCAGGTGAATCAATATTGATATCATACCTGTTGAGGTGGGGTAGAATATTTCGAAGTGTACTTTCAAAGCAGTTATGTTCGCGTACAGATCTGCTGTATGATGGCTATATAATTTCAACGATCAAAAGAATAAAGTAGCTTGGTAGTTGGAACAGCTAACCGAGTTTGATTTGAAGATGGGAAAGTGGAATACGTGCAGACGTAAGTGGTGCATACTTCGGAAAATGTTGAAAGACATTTTTTAACCCTACTTCTGGTTACCTTGGGGCAATGAGGACGATTGAGAGAGTCGTAGCGCGGTTCCATTGGAAAATCTGGAGACAAAGATGTTGTAGACTATTATCGAAGTTGCACAGTTTGCGAAAAACGAAACGCAGCAGCAAAGAGCCAACCGGAAAGTTTGGAACAAGTGGAAGTGGCTATCCGATGGAGTGAGTGTTGTCGGTCCTCTACCAATAACAGTGCGTGGCAATCAATAATAAGTGAGTAATGCGGAGGCGTACGTTATTCCTGAGCCATGAAGCTGAATCTATTGCTCGGAAATTGTTCAACGACCGACACTCAAGGTACGGAGTGAGCAGTATTTGCATATAGATCAAGGTCGAGGAATTGAGAGCAAAATCTTTTAAACGCCATCCCTGACTATAAAAGGGCCCGAAGGGTCGCCGAGCGTTTTCCGAAGGTGTCATTGATAATGGCGTGAGATTCAGCTGCGGTTCAAAAATATTCACATGTTAACATTTATGTTCCTTTTACCTAAGATTTAAATAAAAAGTAAATATTTAACTAATAAACTGGGTCATGAGTTTATGTAGAGTAAATTGTACGATCAAAGCGGCTTTTTAGCGCCCAATTGCAAAAGAATTGAAGTATAACTCAAGGTGAAAGCTTGAAAACTTTACGTTTTTGTGTTGCCGTTCTTCGTATAACCTGATATAACGAAGTTGTTTAGAAAGATGTTCATTATGTGTGAAACTGGTTAGTTTATTCATTGTGACTTATGAATTATTTTTGAATCGTACTATTTACTATAAGCATAACACAAACAAGGTAAGATGAATAGTAAACGATGGAGATGACGAGTGCTTGTGCGTCGCAGACTTTACGATCGAGTTGAAAGACATTATTTACTGTCTGACAGTGACAGTGATGAAGATGGCGACGAGTGGCGTATACGTCGTGGAGTTCATGGTCGAGTTGGAAGAGATCAAATACCACTCACTACAACAACTAAATTCCCTCAACATCCTACATCTCAGCAGATTATCCGAAGTAATGAGTATCTGATTGGTCCCAGGTACCACCAACAATTGAGCTTCGGGACCAACGGATTTAGAGTCGAGGACCACCAATCTGGATAAACGACTATGAAGTGGAATGCTTAAAGGGCGGGGCGGTGTCACCTTTTTACTGCGCATCGAAAATATGGCGAGTTCGAATAGTTGTCGGGCCGACAACTTTTCAAAATACTGGCGAGCTATACTATTATGGTTTTTAATCCCTTTGAATCTTTGCAACGTTGGACTTGTACTTTTATGTTATTTACAGTATGTACCCTGTATGAAATTTTACAATATAAACTGTTTGCCGAATGGAATTGTCAAAGGAATTAAAAACCAGGCGGCGGATGGTCCTCATGATGAGTCCGATCGTTGAAGAAAAGCCAAGTAAAAAAGGTAAAATGTACCTAAGAATAGGCGAAAAATTGTTATTAAAAAAGTATCGAAGAAACTTTCTACCAAACTGAATTTCAAGACATACAGTCTCTGCAAAACAGCAACGAACAATTCACTCGGGGAGTGCCTTACTCCTTATTCATATTACCCGTGTACAAAAAACTTCCATCTACATCCTACTATATAGTAATAAATCGAACTGTGTAGTGGATTGTTGCTGGGTTGATCGAAGAGACTGTGTCTTGAAATTCTGTACATAGTACCTACTCGGCTTTCTCCATCTTAAATTGACCGTGTAACTCAGTGGTTAGAGCGTCAGACTAGTAAACGGAAGGTCGTGGGTTCGATTCCCACTGCGGTTAAGCAGTTTTTCTCTTTTTCCAGTATGGTTTCGTTCACTCGGAGAACGCCTTAATCCTTAGACTTTAGTGTTTAAACTTTTCTAGCCTACCAAGGGTAGCTTTGTAAGCAGTATTAATCTTCTTTATCTACCAACACGGACATAGTCTTCAAATATGATACGGTTAGTTTTTCTTTAAATAATACACAAAATATAATATTTTCCATGGTTTGCTTGCTTTTGCGTCCAAAGGCAACACAGTAAATTGACTTTTGTAAACGTTACATGTTTTACTTGTGTTAGTAAAGACTCATTTTAAGGCACAGCAAAATTTCAGTTTACCGTGGCTATGGTATTTGTCGAGTTCACGTGAAGTATGTAATAATACGTTACTATATTTTGAATATTGATATCAAAAAATGTGTTAACATACATCAATACATCTGTACAATACTTAAGGGTTCCTGATGATGATTTTGTGCAAAACTACAATCGAAATACAACCATTTGTACGGCTGCCATTGTTTTGTAAACACTTGCCGTTGAAAATATTTTAGGGAAGTGACCATGGCAACAGCTGTGTTTGGGGCTAGGTCTGACGTCCATGATCACTCCAGCTGGCTCCACTTCGTGACAGACTACTGCTAGCCCAAGAGTTAACAGTATGCAGCTCACTGCTTTGGAGTAGAGTTGCTTTGGAAGAGTAGTTAGTTTAGTTTAACAGTTCTTTATTATTTAATCAATTTTATAATAAACGTCACTTAACATAATAAGTAACACAACAATCTCGCTTTTGCATTTACTTATTCCAGTATCCTTCATTTTCATAAAAACAAAAACGCCATCTCCCCTTGTGTTTTGCTAAATTGGTATTTGCCCTCATGGTCATACTGGTGACTAATTAGCGTCGTGACGTCAATAGACGCTAATTAGTCATTTGTATGTGAAAGCAAACTATGGACTTTGAAGGAAAAGATTACATTTTCGTCTAGCCATATTGCAAAGTTATTCAGAATGGTAAAAACTATAAGAATATGAAAAAGTGAGATATACTAGTTATTTTTTATCGATTTTGTTTCCTTATTTTTTATTTTTTATTTTACATAAAACTCGTAAAACCTGATACTGATTCACCTCTCGTTATTTTATTAATTGTATTGGATTTTCCTGTAAATGGATAACTAAAGGAGATTATTGTTAGATACTTTTGGAAGGATTATATCATTCAACAAGATAAACCACTAATGGTGTTAAGAGAAATTTCGAATTTTTCTAAACATGCTTACAACCTAACATCGTATTTTACGAGCATGTTTTGAATGACCTGTTAATGCGTTTGCTGAGAGAAAAAATACAACTAAATACAAAAAAACACTACGTGATAAGATAAAGTTGGCATGTTAAGAAGTTAAATAACGTACGTTATTGATAGTGCCGAAGCCAGCCTGACTATTTGGTCATGCTATAATAATGCGTGTGAACCCTATAAAAACAATTTTTTAAAGAAATGAATAATAATGATTTGAAATTTCTATATAGGGTGAACAAATTTGTCAGCTCCGGCACAAGTTAGTTTTTTAGCTCTGTAATCATAATCAGGAAAAATGAGTAAATGCTACAAGTGATTTCTGGTAAAATAACAATCTGTTTACCAGTCTTTAGTGTATGCTAAGTGTTTTGTTTGCCGAATGGACAGAACAACAGGCGTGCCGTACCACAGAACGTCATGCTGTTAACCGTTTAACAATGAAACAATTATTGACCGGCAATTTCGTTCTGCCTGTAATCATTGAAACTTTGACACTTTCCATATAATAAAACGTGCATTTACTGAGAACTCGTAAAATAGCGTGTTTTGTCGTCCCTAGATAACCAATACTTTAGGGGAGAAAACACTCTTTCCAGTAAATAGCTGATAGTAATGCAACATGTTTATTGACCACAAACGTTTCAGCTTTTGGTACGGACACTGTGCCAAAACACTATGTTTCTTCTTTCTTGAACCAGAAAACAAACTTTGTTTACTAAATCAACAAGTTTCTAAATCGTTTTTCCTTTGTGGAACACCCATAAATGTTTTTAAAAAACAATTTGTTAATTCCTTACATAAAAGATTATATTTTATGATCCCTCTTGCTAAAAAGAGAAGAGAAGAAACGCCGTTAATCCATTGCGACAGACGTTTACAAATCTTTGTTAATACTTTAATATTGTTATATTGTGATACTTGTTGTGATAAGACATGCATGATATAAAGTGCCTTTGGATTAAGTAGAGATTTTACATAAACCAAGGGGTTAATTTTAAGAATTTAATTTTAATAAAGTTATATATAAAGAATTGTTTATGTAGATATTTCTTGCGTGATTCATTGTTATGGAAGTCGCGTTAACTTTTGTCTATATTTACCGAAGTCATTTTAAACCATTAAAGCGTGTCTATCAGCGTCGCTCAGGCGTGTAGCTTACATTTAATTTAGTTTTAGTCCATTTCGTTCACTTAACAATAGAAGATATAAATTATTCCAGTCGTATACTCATTGGCACACATACGGTAAATATCTCTGATGTCAAAAGGTTTTAAATTGTCAACGAAGAAGGGTGCAAACCAAAATCTGTTAAAAAAAATTATTCGATTTAAATATAGCTATACAGAATTAACTGATGTTATACTTATGACAACAAATCTCGCTTCATCGGTACTTGTATTCGAAAGATGATGATAGTGTGGTCTATTGAAATTATATAGTTAGTTTTCCATGTTTTAATCGTTTTTTTTACTCGCTTAAGCAAAAAAGTGTTGGTGCCACAGTGGCTAGGACGCATGCCTTTCAACGCTGCAATCGTGTTAAACAGTAACAAGAAGGCCCCCAGTTTAACTTTATCAAACACTGTAGGGTTTTTTCGGGTATTCCTATTGTAGTAACAAAAGACTGACAAAGGATGACTATTGCTCTAAACCCGAAAGTGCAATGGTATATACAAAATAAGTTAGTTAAACTGACTTAAGTTAGTTGACTAATCTTAAAATACCTTGTACATGTTAAAACTGCATATGATACGTTAATTATTTCATCAGCATATTTTCCTAACCATTTCTTTTTATGTGTTTTTATCGCTGGTTGCTTTGCAAGGTAAAACGTTGGGAAGATACAAAGGAAAGACGCAAAGGAAAATTGAGATAGTTTTCAACACTCTATAGTTGTCCTCCTAAACTTTTCACTAATGTTGGTGATCAAGGTAGGCCTACGCACGATATTCAGCTATGTCTACCCTAGTATCTGCATCTATAAAAAATTCCTTGGCGGATATCTTAGACTGGCATGTATCCAAATATTAATGCATTTCTCGCAGTTACATGATTCAAATTGCAAACACTTCATAAACCTTACGTAAATTATTCCAAACTAGTAATCGGAACTTTCTGTAGCGTTAAACAAAAGTCAATTGAACCTTTAGATAGCAACAACAATTTTCAATCACTGCCCGTGATATATTTATAAATGTTACTAACCGTTAGAAAAATTCTTACAACACCAAGGGCAAGGCAGTGACGTAAGCCGTACGGAAGGTTTATGATTAACTGTGAAGTGATAACAAAGCAATGTTTTGTTAATTTTTAGGACAATCAAGTTTGGCCTTGTTTTCCAAATTGTATTATGTTAGCAGTGGTGAATATTGTGCAATTAATGTGTTTGATTGGTTCGATTAACTTCATTAAGCGCTATAGCTACTATATACTGCTTATGTGATTTAACAAACACAACGCGACGTCATTTTGCAACTACTATCACCAAATAATTCATTGGTAAGTTGAAAGCTGCAAATGGAAGCCGGTTTAATAGCGATTGTTCATTCTCAAGCGCCGAATCGGTTTCGTTACTGAGGCAATCACTTATTTGCTTTTTGTTTCTGGAATATTAATAAAGCTGATCAACATTAATTAAGTTTATCAAATTATCAATTTTATAAGCTCTTCCGCGGCAGGGATTAACACTTCTCTGCATGTTAATTATCTTTCAAAGACCTCACACAAAGAACTTCAACAGGAATCTCTTATGATTTTACGACTATTTACAGTATAAACAACAAAAATTAGTATGACGTACAGTTTTTAGTTATAAACAAGGTTTGATTGAAAACTCTAGTTTTTAACTTTAAATTGTTGATTTTTGAGACTCGGGCAGTAAATATACCCCCCCCAATTTCACTACTGTATGCCCAGCTAGCTAAACGAAATACTTAAAAGCCTGAAATTATTCCAATATTACTTTTTAAAAATGCCAAAAAAATCATGATTGTATAAAATTTCATCACTGCATGACAAGCTGATCTGTGACCAACAGAAGAATTACTAAAATTTTGTAGTTATCGAGTTCGGGAATTTTAGTCTAACTAGTAATCTCATATTAATTTTATTTCAATGTAAACATGAAACATCCTCGATAAAATGTTTATACACGCAATAAATTATTATTATTCATAATAGAACAGTTAATTTAGAAACTGTTATTTACTTTAGAGTTCAGCAACGTTTGACAGCAATGTTACATTTTTTACGTATGACGTTTCTGAAGTAAGAAATCGTGTGCCTTTGAAGCGAAAGGCTTGTAAACCAGCTAAAGAATAAGTTATTTTTCAGTTTTTTGTTTACTGGGTTTGTTGTTGACGTATTCCGTTTGCTTAGTACCAAGTGCACACTAATTTCGTCACATATTCATACTGAGATACATGTAATATATGAAATATTTGGTAAATGGAATATTTCGGTGATTTTGCCAATTAATGCCAATTAGAATTTCTTGCAAAAATACTATGAACCGTACACCAAAAAAATGTAGCCTCGGGATTTCACAAGAAATCCACTTTGCTCTTAGGCACAAAGATTTTAGGTCCCTGGATATTTAAAATTGCTCCAAATCGTTTTCCAAAGGCGAACTGATTCGGAATTTATGCATTTACTTAATGCATCGGAATTTAATGTATCGGAAAAGTTATTCATTACTACACGCTCGACACAAACTGTAGTTCGCGTATGCAGATCGCGCATTACTCGTCTGCTGAGGCCGCGCAAGAACGATAATTGGGGGTTATATTCATATATTCATGTTCTTCATTACTGGTTTCCATTGAAAGCGAAAAACCTTCTTTTGTTTTTACGGTATGTGAACATGAATATATGAGTATAGCCGGTCTGCTGCCGTAACCATTAAATATGTCGACTATTCTCTGGCGAAGCACAACAATACTCTGAGTTCATTATGCAGTGTGACGTAATAAATTATCAACGAAGCAAATAAATGAAAAACTGGGAAATAACTTAATCTGTAATTTTACGAGCACTTTCAGATAATCGTTTCATAGACAAATTAAGTGATGGTTAAGGGTAAAAGTTGCCCAATACTTTTCATACATGCTATTTTTGAATAACCACATTTAAAATGTTAGGTAATGTGGGCTTTATTATTAGTTGGAACATTGTCCTATATTACCTAGTAGTATTTGCTATTAAATAAGGCACCAAAAAAATAAAACACCAAACGTAAACAAATTTTATTTTCTATTTTCCAGCTCCATATTTACATTTTTAGTAACATTTAATCTATTCTAAAGTAATGGCTTTAGATGTTTGTTATTACTTTTAGCTTTACTAGCACCCCGGAATTGGTTAACCATTCCTCATATTGTGTGACATACATGTACTGACAAAGATTTGATACCTTGTGTTTTTCATTTGTGAGATACACGGCTAAAAATCTCACATGCTTGATCAAGGTTGTTAACTTATATAATATCGAGGGTTGATGAGCGATGAACCTTGATCAAGCTTGACGCATCAGGCTTGATCAAGCTTGATATTTCATCGAACTTAATCAAGCTTGATATCAATTTTGATCAAGCATGATATATCAACCTCAAACAACATTGATATTAAACATGAACAAGATTGATGTCAACCATGATCAAGTATGATATCAATACTAATCAAGCTGGCCAACTCAACAATGATCAAGCTGGTCAGCTCAACCATGATAAAGCTTGATATCAACCATGATCATGATTGCGTGTTTTTACCGTGTATTTCAGAAAATACGATTTTTTTAGTTTAAAGTTTAACGGTATATCGAAAGTTATTAGAAATAATTTAAGTATATATGAAATATGTCACGTGTAAATGTGATCTACTGGCGTAATCACCCTAAGAATAAAAGAAAGATGGAAGAATGAATCACTTAGTAAGGTATAAGTAAAGGTCACGTTAAAGGGTCTTGTTTTAAACAAGGCTTCGGATATTTTTTTGCTCTAGTATTTAAACTTTATTAGTTTTTCCACACTTTAAAATAGTTACTGTAACAAAGGAAATATTAAAAAAAGATCACTGGTGGATGTATAAACCGATTTCTCATCCGGCCGAAAAAAAATATGGTGCATTATGATGGCCGCTAGTGTTTCAACCAAGAAAGCAGACAGAAAGAGCCACATTAAAAAACGTTGAGTAGCACTACAAAAAGGTGTAAGACTTCCATTTTTCTCAATGATATTTAAAAATTAGATATGTTATGTTGTAGTTTTTGTACCGTGCCCAAGACAAACGGTAAAAAACGGAGTTCCGTATCTGTCCGTATTTTGGCGTACTATGATGGCGCTCTTGCTTCATTCTGCTGGCGATATAGGAAAGACCAATGCAGTTATAAAACGATCAGTGGGAAAACGCAATTTAGTTATTTTTCAGCACCATATTGATTTTATAAAAGTTGTTTACCACATAAGTTGTGCCTGCAGTCTGAGCCAAAAAAAAACAAAACCTATTCAGAAAAAACATGCATGCAATAGTCAATTGCAGTGACTATGTTCCATTATAGTGACTTAAATTGCCTCTTAACACGCCAAATTGTCAAGCACATTAATGCATAATTTCCTAATTAGGCAGGGTTTTTACGCAGGCTGTATTTAATTGTTATATGAGAGATACGTGGTGTAGATTGTTACGAAATAAAATGACATTGATATTTTATAAACTAATAAAATGATTTATATGTTTGCTTCGATGGTCGACGTTGGTTGTCTACTTTTTGTGCTCTTTTTTAAAGGTTTTTGTTGTCACGGAGTTAAAGACATAAAACATACCGGCCACAAAGTAAATACTCAACCTCCAACTTCTTTTAAACTATTAATGCATACAGGTATGACCTGATTTTCGTGATACTACGAGACTGGCAGGTGAAAATTATATGTACCTTATGTACAGGGAACATATTTTAAAGCAAATACAAATACTTTACGTGGTAGTATAGTGTGAACAGTTTAAAAAACCATGCAAATATATCTGACAATCCACTGTCAGAAGCTTCAGCTGGAGCTGGCGATAAACAGTTTGTATTTAAAATTACAATAATATATTGATATTAAGAAATAGTTCTTTAAACTTTTTTCTTGTTTTAAAGTTATTTAAGACCTGTTAAACGTTTGATCCATGGGATCATTTTCTCCAGGTTTGTGTACGCGAGATACCTGACAGACTGATCACAATTTTCATTCAATATGTCTCGACCCCAGATTAAAACACCGCCTAAGTATACAATGTCCTTGTCAGCGGTTTTAACAGAATACATCAATGGTGATCCACTGTCCCCAGGACAAGAATCTTCGTTATTACCAGCGCAAATCATTGTTTTTGGAACGAAGCGATGTTGCGTGTTGCCCATACATTGACTTGCCCCTCCTATCCGGACAGACTTCTTATAAACGTAATCCGAACCCTCTGTGGCAAGAACCATACCCATTGTGTTTGCAAAATCCTTTAAAGTTGCTTTTAAGTTCGATGCTTTTGGTAAACAAATAGGTCGAACTGTCTTGACAAACGTTATTGGTTGCGTTAATTCAACAAGGGTAACTTCGCCCCTTCTTGACGGATACGTTTTCTTTATTTTAATTTCTTTACCATTGTTTGTTTTGACAAATATACGATCAGTGCTCAAGCAATGACTGGCAGTAATAACCCATTTTTCATTCAAGATCGTTCCAATGCACCCATCTACCGACTGGAAAAACCAACTTGCATAAGAAGTGATGAAATAAACCGTCCACGGCCATTGGCTTTGCTCTGTTTCTTCCCAGTCTTGGGTTTGTTCAATTCTACTACTTGAATTTCCGCATTCTACAATGTAAAAAACATGTACTGATGATTGTTGTGGTAAAGGTAGTATTTTTATTAATTTCAAAAAAACTTACTGACAGTTTTTTACATCAAATACTGACATACACGTACACGTACACGTACACGTACACGTACACGTACACGTACACGTACAAATAAAACTCTTGATACATGGTTCGGATAAACTATACATGTATTTTTCAAAGAATTGCATTTGTACAAAATAACGTTGTCGTAATTGCCGTTAATAACAGGATGATATAAGTTTGTCATTTTGCCAATTGTTTCTTACAAAAATTGAACATGTTGTGGAATTTTTGGATTTCTCACAATAATTCCACATGTTGGTCTCATCAACAATAATTTTAATGCCACAGTTGCTTTATCAGGCTTACGCATAGCCAGAGGTTTGTATATACCCAAATCAATGCAAATTTTGTCATGAGCGTAACGAGCGGGGTGTGCATGACTGACTATGACCCCCTCGGAATAATTCAAGAGCATCAAAAAGCTGTTAAAAATAAATATTATTTTATATATTAAAAATAAAGCTGTTGTTTCTCTTGTCGTGTTTTGGAAAGAGCCTTGGGGGCTGCTCACTTGATATCATTTAGCCGGGACTTTGAGGCGAAAGATTATTTTATGTATTGAAATAAATCACTGAGCCAACGTGAAAATTAAAATAAATATTCACTGGGATCATGTTCATAAGGTGCCATACATTGACGAAGTCACTCATGTTGTTAAACTGTGTTTTATATTAGTCGAATTCTCTGTGAAAGTAAGCGCAGTCTGGCTGAAGCACTAACCACAACTTCAATACCAAGGGATGCACCATTGAATCCCAGCAAAGAGGGATCATGTAAACAGCCCTTAAGTATACTGGTATAATTGTTTATCTTTGCCCGCAAAATACACCTAATGCCCAGTAAAGTTAATATAATTCCACTTTATAATCTTTACACAAACATTTATACGGATATCATTGTTTATTATGACTGTTTTTTAATAATTATTTCAAGTACTTTGATACAGTAAAAACGCTAACGCATCAAATAGTTATTTTCGTACGACTCCTAATCATTAGCCTTTCGCTGCGTCTTTTTTGGTAAACCTAAATAGAAGTTAAGCTCGGTACAGTACATGTGAAATTTGACTTTAAATTGGGCCTTAGTAAATAATTTACCACAGTTTAATGCAGTCAAACCATGGACGGTTGGGTGTTTTCTTTAGTATAAAATGCTACTTTATTCGATTTGCTGTGATCATCACCGCTTACAATAAAATATAGAATGATACTATCGATAAGGACTTGATTGGCGTTATTTCCTTACCTGAATAGTCGAATGTATCTCGGCACGTTTTGCCATCAGACGCCAAAAAGAAATTTGGATTACACTTGCATTCATAACTAAAATTGAAAGTCGATTTGGAGAAAAAATGAATGGTTTAAGTATTAAGCTTTATTTACATTATGACAACAGTATTCAGATAAGCTATTTACGGAAATAAATTAAATTAGCGTCAATTAATGTTTAATTGAAATGTAATACAGTTAAAAAAACTAACGCTAACGACGTGATTTCACACTTGAAAAACGTCGTTCGCCTCTCTTATTGGATGAAACTAGGGTACAAAGAATAATTTACTGAACAACTTTTCAAGGAGTATTATATGTATATAATAAAAATATTTTACAAAACGAAATTACTTCATTAAAATTCATAGCATAAATGTTTTTTCCATTTTAGCATTCTGTATACGCTGTGCTTTTGCCTGACGAGTAAAATGATCTGGCGTAATCCGGAATAAAAGACTAACTAATATTTGCTTGTGCACCAATGGGTTAGCAGTGTAGCGCCGACGCAGTTTTTGCACTCGGGTAATAATACAAGTTTGGTCACTAAAGCTGAGAAAATGTGATGGGTTTACTCATCCTGAAAACCCCATTCCTATAATTTTAGTTGTAGAGCTCTGATTCAACTATCGTATGTTATCTGTTGTTTATCAAACTGTTATACCATACCTCCCCAATTTGTTAACACATCTGTGCCCACACTGGTGTAGCGCAGGATTTTTGCATTCATCAATATCTATACAAGATCTACCATCAGTGCCCAACTGGAATCCTGGTTTGCAGTAACACTTAAAAGAACCTGGCTCATTTACACATTTATCTTGACAAGGTAGTGCATTTCCGTCACCTTTGCATTCATCGATATCAACACAAGAATTCGACCTTTAAACGGGGATAAATTCAAGAGAGAGTGTAAAACAAACTTCAAAACAAACTATGTAAGAGAGAAAAGTTTCTGTGAGATTACTCTAGGGGATTATTACATGCGCAATTTTTAACCCGGGTGAAATTAATGTTATGGAAACCGGTCTTTACGAACAAGGGTGAAATAAGGTTTTAATTAAACAGGACTTTGTTTATATTTTTGCTTTCAGCCAATCAGGATGCTAGAAACCAAAAATTATCAACAAAGCGAGCTACAATATTATGCCGTCTTCCCTGGTTTCGGGCGGCTTCAACTCTCCCTTTTTTCCAATTCAAATCAAAGTATTACAGAACACATTAAAACCGAAAAACTAATTATTAGGAATCTTAAATTTTCACCTAGAAGGAAAAATACTGGCGTTTGATTTTTTTTATTATGTATTTTTTATTATTATTTTTTTTATTATCTATTT
>JAOBAZ010027788.1:0-20744 GCA_026546875.1 Pteroeides caledonicum | reverse complement strand
GCTGATATACGGTGAGTATTTTAACCAATGAAATTGCAGAAAAGCTGTTATATAGTGAGTAACTATATTATAAATATTACTTCATATAGTATCAAGATAGTCTTACTTAACTTACATGTTGTAATGTATATAAAAAGTAAATTGGTTAATTTGATTTGATATATAAAGTAGTGAAACTAACAGACAATTTTTTGGAGAGATTCTTTATTAATTTTCTGTTCGTATGAATAGCAAAACTCCGTACAAGGAATGATCGGAAATGCTGCGCGACATACATAAACAGACAGTTCGGGTAGTATATACATACTACCCTTTACTGACGTTATATGGAAGTTTAAAATGTACAAGATGTACCATAGTTTGAAAGAGTCTTGTTATAATTAACCGCTAAAGCGAAAATGTGTTTAGTATGACAATTCGAGATTTCGACAGTGTTTAGAATTTCGACCTACGTAGTAAGAGTTTAAAATTGACAGGAAGGTCGAATAATCGATACGTCACAATACATACAGTATTCTGTCATGAAAAAGTAGTTATAACAGTGTCAGTGTTTACCGTGATTGATGAAAGACCTTCGACCGAAGGTCTTCATATATCGCCTATTTTATATATCGTCTATGTAAAACTTTTGGTTAGACCAAATATAAGCATACAGTTTAAATATATCAAACACGAGTCGATACTGGAGCAAAACTATCGATATTCTGAATATCTGAGTGATTTAAGTGTAGTGGCGCCTAGACGGACCAGTCATTAATTACCTCTGAGTTTGTTTCGTGTTCTGAAGTGCAATGAATGAAATTTGTGAACATCGCTGCAGGGATCCTAATATTATGCATTACCATTTTAACAAAACTAGAATTGTTTCACTGTGCGTGACTGTAAATTTGTGTTTCGCCGACATATAACACCACTGAGTACAATATAAGTACAATAAGAATACCTAAAAATATGAGATAGTTATTGTGGCGCCAATATCATCTATCATTTACGACTACCCTTTCTTTTCGTGTTTAGACAGGCTGACGAACATTTATGTAAAACGTCATTTCCCTATCGCTTTTCGAGTACGTTTTTCAAATTCTACAGTTGTCGATCAAGATTTGCTGACAGTACTTCAAAGGTGAAAGAAGTTAAACCTGATTGATACTGTTGTATGTGTAGAATAAAAGATGCCTCACTGCGCGATACAGGGACAATTTTAAGGGTAGGGAGTTCTATGCCTCACTGCGCGATACAGGGACAATTTTAAGAAAAGGGAGTTCTACCTCTATAGTAACCAAAACGATAAAATTTTAACTATTAAATCTTTTGGTGACAATGTATTGGTTCTAGGCACTTTGCCCAAGGTCACGCCATGTTCACACGATTCTCGTTGTCAAGGAAAGAGTCCAAGTGATCCACCCACCAAAGTTTCAATGCTAGGTCACTCTCAACCTGGTTATTCTTTGATGACAATACTGCCTTTTTGCACATAAAACCTGCCTATCGCCAGACGATGTCATTTGTCAGGGAAAATATCTCATACAATCACGGTCGTGCGGTGGAAGTTAATATATATAACAGGTCTTACAGTTTTAACTTTACAGGAAGTACTCATAGCAGCCCTTTAGCAGAGATATTTTAAGATCTTATAAACCAGCACTATATGATACCTTCATATTAATTTATCTTTTTACTACCACTATTTCAAACTTATTACTTTGTCTTTACACCACCAACGATATATTACGATGATTTAATCAGCATTGGTTAGCATGAAGTCCGAGTAGATTGCGTCTATAGATTTAACAACAAAACGTTCCGGCTCAAAATGACGCAGAAACGGATAGAGAATTATTTACGCTAGGCTGACAAATTCTTCATTGTTTTTGTCGTAAACCATAGTAATAACGTATTTAATAATCTGTTTAGGTCCATATTCGAAGCTCGTTCATCATGAACGGCGTTTGTGTGTTTTTCAAAGGATGGTTTGATTTACAACGGCTTGATGGTATTGGTTGCCTGGAGTTCGATGACGTCACAGCGCAGGTAATGACATCATATGTCTAAATGCAATGTGACTAAGAATTTACAAGGAAAACTTTCCGGCTTAATTTTTGGTATTAGGAACTCTAAATAATGACAAAAATGGAAGAACATTAATTTCATGTAGCTTCCTGGTAAGACATGATGTCTGTTTAATAACATGAAGCTGTATGATTACTTTCTCATTATTATTTTGTCATTAAGTAATCTGAATACTTAACCTAATGTCGCAGTTGTGAAGGACCACGTGTCCTTTAAAACAATCCCACTTTTGTAAAAGACTTTAAAAACTTCTCAAATCTTTTTTGCCGGGCTGCTTATTATTTCGGCACCAGGTTGGCTTGCATTTAAAACGAATTATCGCGGTATACGTACAATAATTTTACTTGTTGTAGTGAAACGTATAAACCATCCAACTTGCAACAAAGTAAAAGTAACAAGATCACGTTGCTACTTGTTGTAAGTCGTACGAAAAATCCTCTCCTGTTGCAGCACTAAGCAGCAGGTTGGAAAGGGCTGAAATGTGGATTTGGAAGTAATTATGGAATATGCTTCATTGTAGAGAGAAGACAAGATAATGAGAGAAACTTTAGCACGTGCTAGAATAAAACTCGTGGAATTTGAAGAAAAACAACGAGCATGGCGTGACGACAAACCAGATGGTACGGTAGGAATCAGTTTCTGTTTCATTTTTGTGCCTTGATGAATTATCATTGGACAAATATCTAAACAATAATCTTAGACTTCTTATCTTTACTCACAGCTCTCCTCGGCCAGCCAAGACAATCGTGATTACAAAGACGACGAACCTCCGTGAACCAAATGGGAAATTTTTTGAGAGAACTGTGACATAGATTCATGATAGCGGCAGAATAAAGATTCACATGTTTTTGATGTATCGACGAAAGTCGATCCGCTTCACAGATGGCAGGAGCAGGAAAGTGGCGTAACCACAAGGAGAGCGTGCCCACCTCCTGTTAGAGTCCTGTACCCCTCCAGATAGGTCTATATTTCAAACTTATTTCAAAATATGAAAAAACCGATCGGATTTTTCTGTAAGTACCCCTTGACCCTCCTGAACGTTTTGGTCCCCGGATGCATCACTATATGTCAAGCCGAGTTACGTCACTAATATAGGCTACCGATCATGTAATAGATTGGTATAAAATAGATTTACAAGTATAGCTATGTAAAAAAACTATGTAAAAATCCTAAATATATTCTTAATTTCAAAAACAGTCGTGATGGTAATGATTTATGCCGTATTTAAGATGGTTGCCTACATTGCTGCTGTTACCTATATAGGAAGCTTCGGTTCTACGGATTTTTATCCAAGCTGTGCGAGATTGTCTTTTTCCTGGTTTCCTGGCGTAGTTTGTGTTTAGCATTCAAAGGCTAACGCTAGAAATTTTATTAAGCAAGGGAGTACTTGGTCAGGAAAAAGTTGAGGTGTATATTGTGGAGCAATTTGTTTCAACAATTGAGATTTTAATTTGCTTTAAAATTATTTTAAAAGTAGGTTTACATTTTTTCGTTCGGAAAAAAACTTAACTTGAAATAGTTACATTAAACTTTTGGAAAGATAAGCAAGACTATTTTGTATGCTTATCTGAATCTAACGACTATTTTTACCGTATTCTTTATGGAGCACTTAAATGTTTATAGAATATACCAGATTTAAAAAAATAGTCTTTTCATGTTAATTATCAATAGAAAATAAAAGGGGAATAAAAATTGCTATACTCCTGTTTCTTGGTGGTTGTTCTAATCTAGCTGTTGAAATGGTTCCTTAGGTCCTCTCCACACTGTGCCGGGTACATTTTGCATCCGCAACTTTGATACTGAATCCGGACCAAAAATCCACACTGACATGACCAGCCGACATGTTGTTCCCCTCTGGAGATCGTTTTCTAAAGTGCCGTTTTCGGTGAAGAATTGTTCCACATTCTACGTGATCAGTGTGGACGAAAACGCGTCCGAATAATGTTGCCGATGCAAATTTATCCAGGACAGTGCAAAAACTATTTGCTTGTTCGTTTTATTTGCATTTTGGCTAAACACGCAAGATTAGAGAAAAACATAACTGATGTGATAATAGAGCGAATCAGCCTTGTATGCAAATTACCCATTTCGATGTTTACACATACTTCTGAGTGATGGTTTCTTGTCAACACATGATATAAAGGCACAAAACAATGTAGTCACATTACAATAATGATACAAACTAAATTGTACATCTCTCAAAAGTATGAGTAAACCACAGAATATAGATATATAGTAGTCTCACTCTTGTCAAAACCTTTGAAGTTTTTGCCCTCGCGCATGTCGCATTACGCATGTTGTTCGCCATGTTCCTAGCAAGTCAATTGCCTTTCCTGGCCAATAAGCACGTTGAGCTGGCTGATCCGCCATATTCCTAGCAAGGTGATTGCATATTTTTGCATAAAAATACGGGGACACGTTGCACCGCCGAGTGCTTTCTCTGTATTGTTACTTACTCTGTGGTGTAACATCGAAATGGGTAATTTACATACAAGGCTAATTCGGTCTATTGTGAACAAACCCAGACTAATCTACATAAACTGATTTAATAAAATGCATTATCATCCCAAACAGAAGAGAAAGGGATGAAATACCGATAACTCTCTTTCCCCATTTCGCGATCGTAACTCTTTTGTTTAGCAAGAACAAGAACAATTTCCCAGGCTAGTTAGCTCGCATTGCATAATCATGAAAATAGTGACAAAGTTCATGAGTTCATATACCGTAAAGGACTGTAAAGAAATGGCCCAGTTGAAATCACTTGGCATCTTTTAGTATATGCCTACCGTACTCGGTGTAAGCAGAATGAGCGTAATGTCATGTCCAACGCGAGCGACGTCATAACGAGGGATACGACTTTTTTCGTCCACGTTATGAACTCACAACGTGGACGAAGTCGTATCTCACTTTATGATGTCATGTCAATGACGATGACGGCGAAGGATGGGGAATGTGAAACAACACAATTGTTATCTAACCTAGAATCACAAAATTTCAAACGGGACATATGCTCCTCAATGTTTCAGGGACAGATCCAGTGGAGTGAATTGGATGACTTTTTACCTCCTTTTCTGTGCATGTATGTCTTCACATTTCAAGATAAATTCATTTTTTAATATTTCAAGGATGGAAAGTATACAAAAGATAAAAGAAAACCTTTCAAAGAAAAACATTTTATTACAATGTTTATTTATACATTGTTGAGCCTACTTTAAAATTTAGGTACAATACTTAAAATTGGACGGTTATTACCAAACTAAAATAACCCCCCTCTTAAGCAAAGTCCTGGATCTGCCTTGTCTTTTTAAAAAAGGAGTAAGTACTAATTTATTTTAATTTCCAAATACTGACTCCATCATAATCTAGCTGATCTGACCATGAGCAAAAGGCCTGGAAAAAGCAACAGAATAAAAATCTATTTTGCTGTTTTTAATCACTTATATCTTTGCTTTTTATGAATTATGTTTAATAAACAAAATTATAAGTCTGTCATAAACAAAGTAAAGTATATTACAAGAGAAAATTAGCTGTTTTGATTGAAAATTGGATTTCTATTTGACAACTAGTTCCAGTCCTTTTCCATGCTTTCAGATCATGGACTGTTTCCCAAATCTGCAACAAGTTTAACAATATTTAACACTATGTTATGAACACTTAAAATTGCCTTTTAATTTGGGTTGAACAATTTTCTTGACTCAAGGTTCAGTTTTGTACATTGTAATGTATAATATATAATTAATGTATAAATACAACTTAAAACAAGTACCGGTAAAACATTTTTAAATCATTCATGCTCATTTGTTAACTACGATAGCATAAAATTTAAAAATAATTCTTATTATTGTGATAAAGTTAAGTATATATTTTAACCCTTTCTGGACTATAGCTCTACCTTGGGCAAGTAAAGTTGTCTGGTGTTAGCCTACATATTTAAAATAACAAAAGTCAACTGCAGTTCGGAAAGGGTTAACACATCCATGGAACCATTTGATCACAGTATGGTTGATTAGAGGAGCCCTGGACTACAGAAAAAAATATTGCTTGTCAAGAAAATATACCTTAAATGTTGAGCTCAACCATTCACTTTGCCTTTTATGCTAATACATAATGAGACTTTATTACATTCTGGAACAGCTGAATTATAGGACTACTATATCTAAAGTAACACTTCTTTTACAAAAATGGAACAACCAAGCAAGCAAATGTGGTATAAAAGTGAGAAGTTATAAATATCCATCTGTTTTTATTGTGTTGTCTTTTCTCTAGTTAAGATGTTGGGGCTATAATTTCATTTCATAAAATCATTAAAAGAGCCGAATGGAAATGTTAAAATAATCACAGAGAACATGAGGACCAGCATCATTTTAAGTTTTCTTTGGAAGCCCAGGAGAATAGGCAGTTCTTGGGAACCAAAACTGGTAGGTAATAAACCATGCAAAAAGCCCGGTCAAAATCCCAATTACTTTACTTTCAACAGTATGGAAATATATCCCTGTAAACACCAACATTACTTCCCAGAGTAACATAAGCAAACAACAAAAAACGTAAAATACGTCCACCAGAAGGATACTAAACTTGTTCCTTTGTTTCCAGAAAGTGCCATATTGTAGAGACCCATCATGCCATAACTTCACTGCCTGCATTTCTTCACTGAGTACGAGCGAAGAGTACCCCAAAAGGAAACAGTGTCCTGATATATCAAATCCCGTCCACAGCAACCCGTCAGCCAGGCATAAATCCACAGTGAAAAATAGCTCGCTACCGTCGCAAACACCGGTTATTTCGTGGATAAATTCAAACACTCCAGTGACAATGTACCATAGGAAAACATAAACCAGAAGCCGTGAAAAGTTTTTCAAAGCGCATGGGATATTTCCCGGGCTTTTAAGACGAGAACACAAAAAAACAAAAGGTCCAGCTGCGGCCAAAGTCCAAGCCAAGGCGAACTTGACAAAGAAAACATTGAGAAAGTTTCGCTTGTTTGAAAAATACGACTGGGGAAGACGATGTTTATCGTGAAGCAGTGAACCAACAACTACAATAGCCCAATATATTACCGCCCTAATAATTGGCGGGATATTTGCAAACTGCAAAAAGAAACTAAACACGTTTTGGAATACTCGCCTTTTGTGTTCCGCCATTTTGCACACTTGCGCCTGTCCATGTTTGATCAGCGGATCAAGAAATTTTTACCAGTCTCCTACTCCTCCGCGCTGCCGGTACATGAAAATATATGTATACAAGTTTAGCCAAGTTTAGGCGAGTTTATACTTTATATATATATATATATATATAGCAAATACTAGCTTGTTAAATATGCCATAATTTATAAAAAGGCCAGGTCGGCAATCGACGACATGGTAAATGTGCGACCGGAGAAATGTTTGGCGCTTTCTTTTGAAATATTTAATTTGAATTGAATTTTGTATCTCAAAGTCAAAGACAAGTCACTAAACTGTATGTAAGTTAAAAGAGCTGGATCGTCCGACTGGAAGGTAAGGCAAGTAAGGCTGATGCCGCCATGTACTTCAGTAAAAATGTGACTAAACGTTTACTATACGCCAACACTACTTTATTAAAAACCTGGCAGTTGGCAGGTACGCTAGGTTGTCCATTTTAACTTTAAATTTTACTCGAATTCACAAAAAAATACAACTATATACAAATAAACAAATTTTGAAGCTAGATTATACACTGTGCGACTAAACGGAACGATAAAGTTTTAGTTGTAAATGCTGCAAAGATTATCTGCAGTATGTGTAGATAAACTTTCAATGCATTTTTATGTGAAATTGTAAATATATATTAAAAGTATTTTTCAACTTTTAATTCTTATAGATATTACTTTTAGTTCATCGATGTCCTATAAATACAGGAATTCATTGAGATAATGAAGCATTGGAAAAAAATCAAGAACTCAACAAAATTTATTTCATCATTTACGAAACCAAAAGGTAAATTTATGAAAGCATTAACGACTCTATGAAACTCTATGATAAAAAAGAAAAAGAATATGTCGTATTATTTTTGTTGCCCTCCTTCCCCTCCCTGGTACAAAATATGTACAATATATATGCGGGCTCGATATTTAATTGGCGTACAATTTTTGGAGGGAAATTTGATTGCTATTTCATGTGCCGCGTTTGAATTTGGGAAAAATTAAGGTTTTTAGTAGATTTTTCAGCTTTTTTAAAACAAGTTAGTATCCAAGCACTAGTAACACATTCTTTTACGATGCTGTTGTAATTAATAGGAAGTGTATGGCTTACTGTTGCGGTTCTATCGTATCATGAAATGAATAAGTTTATAGACATCAGAACACGAAAGCCAAAGGCTTCGTTCTTTTTGCTTTGATTGATTGTAATTATTATACTGTTATTCTAGTGATAGGAACCAACAATATAAACAAGAATCGTCAACTAGGCTGCAAGATTCATAATGAAAATGATACAATTAAAATTAATAACACCAACACCAAAGTAAAACCAGTCAAGGTAAGTTGGTTTTAAGTTTAAATATCTAATCTACTAGGAAATCAAATTAGTTTTTGTTAGATTTGTCTTCCTTTTCTTGCATTTTTTTAGGTTTCTATTGAAGGTAATATTGGAAGTGGTAAAACAACATTACTAGAGTACTTCAAAAAGCATTCTCATGTAGAGGTACAGGTGTTATTAGAAAATACATATAGCTTATTGAATGGTTTGACATGTAATACGGCCTGATATTTTACAAGTTTCGTATGTATTTTTCCGAGCCTGCATGGCGAGGAAAAATGGGAGAAACAAGTAAAATGCCAGGCTGTATTACATGTCAAACCATTCAATGAGAAATTTATTAAAAGACACACAAATATATTTCTGATTATATAACTTTTGTTTCATTAAATATATATATATACTTGCGAAAACTCGAGCTTCACGCACGTACAATTAATTAGGAAGCTAATGTAGTGCTACAAATGATAAACTTGTCTAACAGGTTTATGGGACAAGTAGAGAAGCTAAGCGTCACATTTCAATCAAATCAAGCAAGGAAATAAGTTCACTGGAACATTTTTCATAAAACAACACTAGTAAAGCCATTTTGGCTTTAATAGCATTGTTTCATGAAGTTTTTGAGCTCGTAAGTAAACTGTTTTTTAACTGGTATTTTACTGTGCAATACAGAGTACAATGCAGCTCGGTATTTGCAGTCTGTTTTGCCCTTATATGGTAAAATGATGTGAAAGTCGTATAATAAATTTTAGTACTGGCACACATGGACTACTGCATTTCTATTTGTTTATTAAGATGTTTACACCTTAATATGTCCTTAGGTTGTAACAGAGCCAGTTTCAGAATGGCAAAATGTTGGGGATGGAAATACTTTGGTGAGAATTTTACCATAATAATCAAATAATTCAATTAATAAAATAACATGATGAACATAAATAATGTAGATTTCATATTTGTTTGCATATTTGTAACAATATGTCAGTAATTTGCTCTTTTCTATAATTTTAAAGGGTTTATTTTATGAAGATCCTGACAGATGGAGTTATCTATTTCAATCATATGTTCTTTTGACTATGTTGCAAATACATAAAAAGAAACCGGTAAAGCCATATGTATATGATGATTCAGGGCCAGAGGGGGGGTACAGTTTTGGCTAGTTCTACTGCCAGATAGTTGAGGATAACGTTTTGGGCAATAACCTAACTCTTGGCCTCTCACATTGCCAGCCACCTAACAATACTTTAGTGACTGGCTAATGCCAGACTATCTTTTGCACCGAGGGGAAACCCCTACCAGCAATGAGTTAATCAGGGAGTGCATTGAGACTATCTCTAACCCATGTATTGCAGTGCCAACTGCCATTTAGGCATCTTATTACATGATCTCATTCAGCCAGGATGCAATGAGGCATGAGGTTGTTTTGATGTATAAGAATAAGCCATGATTCATGCTTTAGCAAAATCATGCCGACTTTTATGTTAACCGGGATCATGTAAACAGGCCCGTAATATATTTTGCCCCAGCTATCCCTGCCACTATAGTGGGTTAACCCTTTATAGCCTGGACTTTCCATGTTGACAAGTAAAATCGTTTGGTGTTAGACAGAGTAAAATACCAAAGGTGGCCAATGGGCTATAAAGAGTTAATACATGTGGATTAATTATAATTGTATAAAAATACTAATCAAAAATTGAAATTAAGATAATTTAACTTGTAGACAACACCAGTGACTTTAATGGAGAGAAGTGTGTATAGTGCAGGTTATTGTTTTGTTGAGAATTTATATAAAAGGTAAGAACTAATGATTCTATACATAAATATCAACAATAAGGTGAGGTAGGGTGTGGGTCGGGTATCCTAAGGTAAGACACTTTAATATACTGGAAATGCCTCATCACTTAAAGATTCTCAAAGTACAAAAATATTTAAAATATTTTATTTATTGCTAATGTAAGTTGTTGCATGGATATTTTCTTTTGAAATAGTGGAAGAATGACTTCAGTAGAGTATGGAGTTTATCGAAAGTGGTTTGATTGGGTTATCAATGAAGAAAAACCACATGTTGATCTTATAGGTGAGAAATGTTGTTACATAATACAATTAATATCATGTGCAACTTGTCATGCAATGCTAAAACAACTTGGCTTTATAAGTTACAAGGTGTGTTAGTTATGAGAACCAATGCATTTCATGTAAAAGAGGCTTACTGGTAGCAGAAAAAAGTAAAATTTTATTTTAAAGAAGAAATGTATAATCCAGATTTGTACATGTCAAACAATTGAACTTCACACACAACATGGTTTTGGACAATAATTCTCTATGACTGTTTGAAGTTTGGTATACATTTTCTATTTTTGTCTGGTCATGTTTTAACTCTTAAGTTTTTGTTCTAATGCTTTAATCTTTACAGTATATTTAAGGACCTCACCTGATGAATGTTATGAAAGAATAAAACGACGAAGTAGAAAAGAAGAATCAGATATCCCAATGGTAATTACCCAAATTAATTCCTTGTTGTGTTCTGCATGTGCAAAAGTGTCCATTTCCAGAGGAGTATTTCAGTTCATATTAACTTAATTATTAACTGGTAAACAAAATATTACTAGTATGAGCCAAATTTGTTTTATTAACCCTTTTACACCAGAACTCCCCAGACATTAGACAGAGTGAAATACCAAAGTGACCAGTTTTGGCCAATGTGGTAGAGAAAGTGTTAAGACAAGTTACCTGCTGGACCAACTTGCTTACTATAACCAATGCACCATTGCTCTGACTGCAAACAGCCACTCAACAGATTTTACTCTGGCTAATGCCACATGATTTCACTAAGTCAGTGGAAATACCTGGCATGAATAGGTTAAACCAAATTGTCTAATATTATAAATTACCTTTCTCATCTAGAGCTTAATTACATCCATTCATCAACATTATGAAAATTGGTTGATCACAAAAACTAAGTTTCATGTCCCTGCCCCTGTTCTTGTGAGTATATTAAAAATAATACATATTGTACGTTAATTGCCTATACCATGCAGGTACAGAAATGTGCCAATCAGTTTGGAGGTGTACATCATAAATTCAATATAACAGAAGATTCTATTTACTATTTTTCCAGATTCTTGATGGCAATAAGGATCTTAAAGATATGTTCAAAGTTTATGAGTCTAACACTAAAAGTATACTTCTTGGGATGGGAGACCAACAAATTACTGGTACTTGTGTGGAATAGGTGATTTTTCATCAATTTCACTGTAACAAAATGTAAAAAATAACTACCTTGGCAGCATTTTTATGTCAATTAAGTAATTTTTGTATAAAAATTTTAGGTAATTAAGCAAATTTCTGTGTAAAATAAATATTGGGAATTATAATTTATTTTGTGTACACTTACATGTACAGATATTGAAATGTATATGTACCCAATGCAATACACTGTACTTTATACAAATAATAAAAAAGATTCAAGTCTTTTTAATGAAAATGCAATTATTGCACTGGTAAATTAGCTTGTGTCTCAAAAACAACCTATGTACATACATGTTATTTGTCACAATTACAGTACTACATTATTTAGCTTTAATATCAAATATTTTACACTGTACAATTACCATAAATATATTTACATTATCATTACATATCTTTAAAGTCAGTGACATGTGAACTGAACCAGTTCCAAGGAATGATTATTTTACCATCAGGAGAGATACGGTAAAATTGGCCGACTTGTAATTCAAGGCCCTGTGTCAAATTGCTGTCTTTAAAAAAGGTAACCATATTTCCACAACAACTGATCATTTGAATGTGGTCAATGTCTGAGCTTTTTGTGAGTGATTTTAACTTTAATTGTTTTCTACATTGCTCTGCAACTTCAAATTCTTTTGCTTCCTGTCTGATACGGAGAAACAAATTTAGACCAAGATCTATGGTGTATCAAGCCTGCTGCACAATGGAGCTATGTGCTTAGCTGATTGTCATGTTGGAGTATGGAATCAAATTAGAATCGCTTGTTCAAGTTTCTTCAACCAATCACATCTCGATAACTGCTTACGAGTGATTGTTCGGCTTGATTTCATATCCCAAAATGACAATCAGCAAAGCACATAGCTCCACTGTGCGGCAGGCTTCATGTGTGAAAGGTGAAATTAATTACATGCAAAACCATAGTCTCTATTTAGCGATTGACTGTTAAAGCAAGATATTTTGTGCGCATCAATGCTTTATTATTTTATGTTGGCTAACAGGAGACAATTTTACTTGCAAGAGAACAGCTCCTGCTGTAAATATGATAAAGGGTTAAAATCACAATAAAAAGTCTTGGAAAAAAAACATTCAATAATACCTTTCATTAGTCTTGATCATCTGTTTAGCCACATCAACTGATTCTTTCAAAAATGAGATGATTTCAAACCCATTCATTGAAAGAGGTATAAGAAAAGATCCACTGGGCAGAACCAAAGGTTTCTCCACAGAACTAAATGTGCAGATATATTTTAGACTCCAAAATGTACAACAAAATTACCAAGAAAAAGCAGAAGTACTGACCTAGTAGATAAAATAGCTTTATAGGTGAATAAGTCTAGATCAATGTTTCCTGTAACAGCTTGACTGAGCTTGGAGTGGAAATCTTTTAAGCACTTGTGAAAAGCATCCACATGATAATTCTTTTGATAAACTGCTTTCACGATAGTAAGTCCTCCTAGCATACTGGAAACAGTGGCAATTAAATTCTCTGTGTCTTCCAATGCTGATGAAAGCTGTTCCACAGAGCTCAACAACTAAAATGGTATAGAAATAACATTGTTACCTAACGGTTCTATATATCAGTCAAACCTAAGTATGGCCATCACCCTCCCTAGACCAACCAAATGTCTGACAATTTAATGTTGCCAGTTCCCACTGGTAAAATAAAAAAGTAGGTACCCATGGACTCTACTGTAGATTTACTGGTAACCTAGTATTCATAATGACACTGGTTGCAACTGGCCATTGAACAAATTTTACTCAATCTAATGCCAGATAAATTTTAGATGGCCTGTTGATTTCAAACAAAATCTCAGGGAATTGCTAAACAATCAAATGCCCCATAATGGTCTTGAGTCAAGTGGTCAGCTAAACTATATCAATTAATTCAACCAGTTTTCCACACAATAATAGAAGTACTGAAAAATAAGGTAAAAATAAGTCCTGAATATACAGGTATATATTTTTAGACCCAACTGGGACCAGTTGTGAAAAATGCAACCAAAGGGCCTTTGATCTGGTTCAGAAATTGAACCTACAACCTCAGAAATTTCTGCATGTATAGCTGCCTGACTTTGGAACCATTCACAAAATATGTCTTGATGAGGGGGTCTTGATGGCCAAAATACTGTCACATATTTTGTGAATGGCCCCTTTTCACTATTATCAAAGAGTAAAATATGAGCTTTTCACTATACCTTAATCCAGGAGAGTGGTTCATCTTCAACATTCAAATGGATTCTTCTATCAGCATCAATCCCATTCCATAAACCCAAAACAACAGACCATCCTGCAGCCTGGTGAATAGCATCTTTGTGCCTATTCAAAACCTCATACAGGCTTCTCAAATATACATGAATTGATCCAAGAGCCCAACTGCTTTCCACAACTAGGGACTTTAGCCCAAAATCAATACAGATTTTTTCAATCAATCTTGTATTTTCATTTCTTAATTTCATTGAGCGATCTAATCGTGTTCTTGCACGAGAAGACTCTTTCTCAAAAAATTGAGCCAGTCTTTCCCCTGGTGTCTCATAGTTATGATAATTATATTGATGCTTAAGTTTCTCATTAAACTTCATTTTGTTGATATTTTGAAGTCCTGGTAACCCAGCTGATTGCAGTATTTTCTCAACTATAATGACACGACATTTTCCTTGAAGGTTAACTGAGATTTTTGTGAATGAGTTGTGGTGATCTAAAAAAACGTTAAAATACCCGGTACAATTACTACAGTGTATATGCAACAATTAACTGCAGTTGCTAGCATGGATAGTTTTCCTCTGGGCAAATAAATTAAATACAAATAGATACTTAACAGATTTTACTCTGGTTTCTCAATCCATACTCGATATGTATGAAAATTATATTTTAAAATTAAATAAGATAAATGCTTATGGGCGTAATGCATAATTATTATATAATATGTAAAGGCTTGTTCTTAGAGGACAGGCTGCAGATATATTTTATTATAGTGTGTTATTAAGTCAAGTTACCTTCTGATTGAATAAAAAATGTCAATGGTATTTCTTTATTGCTTGATTTTCTACTTTTACTGCTGCTGTTGCCTTGTAAAATTGAATTTAAAGTCATCAGTGACTTCTCATTTACCCTCTAAAGAAAAAACAATAAACTTTTAAGGAAAGCAATAAAATGTACTTTAATGCAACCATAAATGTATCCACTAAAAATAGCTTTCAAAAGTTTAAACACCACTTTTACTGACAGGTGTACATGTACTTTGTCTTTTTTATTCTGTCAAATTTGAGTCAACCAAAGAAACACACACTCGCAAGACCAAAACTAGGCAAAGTATTAGTGGGTAGTTGCTACTTTAACCCTTTAATGCTTACTGTTCCATAAATGGGATACAAGTAGAACAAAAGACAAAACAAAACAAAAACAATAACAGAACAAAGAATAAAAAAATATTTTTTACACACTGCTGGGAGGTGCTGCAGCCTAGAGCTGCAAAGCTCCACTAAATTTCAACAATTAACAGTTAATACAATTCATTGGTTGCATGCTAAAAGCAATTACACTTCATGTGTTGACTATATAATTGGGTGGGTGGGAGGGCACACTGTCGAGCTTTGTGAGCAACAACACAAAAGTGCCCAACCACACACCCGATTCTTATTGGGGCTTTGCAGATGTGTGTGAAAAATCATTTTCTGCTTCTTTCGTTCCTCAGTCAGCAAAAAATTACACTTTAAGCGTTAACACATTCATGCCCAGATACAGGATCTCTCAATTGACAGTATTAAATTGCCTGGCTACAGTACAACTGGCACTAGCCACATTAAAATACTGAAGTACCACTTGCAATAGGGAATGAGTTAATAATTGAGACCATTGTAAGAAAAGACAAACAATACCTTTTCATCTGGAAAATTTCCAAATTTATCTGGATGAACCAATAACAAAAATGGCCTTAAAGCTGAGTTAAGAGCTTTGGTGTCAACATTTCTATATCTTGAAGCTTTACCAGCGTTCCATGTTTTGAAACTAAAAATAATTTTAACTGACACAATTAATAATTTCAAGAGTGAGATTAAGTATGTTTGTTTGAGGTATTCAATATCATGTCTATGTACTGGAAAAGCACTAAATATTAACGAGTGTTAATGTAGCATTGTAAAGTAGGTAATACAATTAAAAACTTTAAAAGTGGTCTCTCTAGCATAGTGAATACCAGTATTGCGTATAAATTATTAAATATTCGATTTCGGATACATGTGCAATACACAAGACTGTGTATTATTACAAAGCCATGTTTTTCTGTTTTTATCGCTTATGACATGCAAAATAAGCACTTCTACTCAAGGTTTGGCATTTCGGGGAAATTTTGGCTCCCTAAAATGACGTCATAATAGATTATTGATTGATTTCACGATTGAGCAAATCGTCGGATTGGCTAATTCAATAATGAACAAGCTTTCTTTAAAATTTCAGTTACGCACTGTGTATTAAATAGCTTACTTTGCATTTCTTTAATTCTTGCAAAATGCTTGCTTACCGTAACTTTACACTTATATTTAGCGAACGAATTTCAAATTTCGTAGCAAACAGGTTTATTTACTATAAGTTTACTCCACTTGCTAATATTTATATATTATATATATATATATATATTATTATTATATTGTACAATACTTAGTGGGTACACTCTTACTACAGAACTCTAGCGTCTCCAGAGTGAAATACGAAAAGGAATCACACTCACCTTCGTACCCTAGAATATTGAAAAATCCCCCAACTCAAAACTCGACGAATAAACATGCTATGCAGTATGTAGTAGACTGCAGCTGCAAAGACTTTCAAATAATTTTGTCCACGGGTATAATTTGTCTCAATTTACGCTGTTCTGCAACGTTGTTTGATCGTTTCTTTGCTAATCCTAAGTAGGATTCAGTCTTCGTGAACAATTCTACAAATATTCGTTAAACTATGTTCCGTTTCAAATGGTGTGAAGCATTTACAATACGGTATACTGAAGACAGAGCAAGTTATCAAACGTCCACGTAATACATGTTGAAAGGTTTATTTTCATTTTGCGAAACAAGGGAATGACCCCAATTTGACTGGGTCATTTACAGTGGTCATTTACCCCAGCGGTAAAATGTGTTGGCGTTACAACTGGCGTTACAAATATACTGTGGTAAATAGTCGTACTCCTGTTTTCTCTCTTTACTCTATACTTCCATCTTTTTCCTGCAAAATGGTCAGTTCTACACTACAATGGAAAATATGCTCAATGTTAATTGCTGGTTCTTTAAACACAAGAAATTTGTGTCAAACATTTGTGTATACTACACTTATACTATGTAGTATATTTACATATAGTACCCGTATGGCGTATGAATATTTGTGTTAGCTTTTAGCTACTAAGTCTACCAACCAGATAAAATAGACACAAAGGTTTGTGTACAAACCAAAGTCAAAACGTTTTTCTTTTTAAAGTCAAAACCTTTATTAATCAACGTAAGGCCAATCACGTGACCACCTAAGTGTATCTATGGTAACGCGTCGCACATCCGGGTGAAATCTAGATTTAATTATCAAAATCAACATGTAACATCTATATTTTAAAGTTAGCTTTTATTCAAAGAACGTTTAAAACATTGGTTAATAGGTCACTGCGGTCATTGCAAATGCCAAAAGTCACCAAATTATGGCGGTAAAGGTTGAATTTGGCGAAAAGCAGGTACATTACACATTAGGACAAAAATACAATAAATATTATTGACATTGAGAGGGCTAAAATCATATACGTTAAATTCCTAAAACTCTTCTTTGTTTCAAAACCTGTCATTCGGATTTGCGGAAATATTCTGTACAAACTCCCATATTTGCGAAAACAGTATTGTTTCCCAGAAAAACATAAAGATTCTTGACATATAAATAAAAATTTTCGGAAACTTATAGGAAGTAAATTCTTTGACCATTTCCCCGAATCATCTTTTTCGTTCATCTCGACCTTTACTACGGCTCCGTCTCTTGATATCCGGTGATCTTCTATAAGATTTTGACGGAGGTGACGATGGTCGAGTTTCACGGAATGGCTTTCTTTCTCGACCACGTGACGCTTCCCGTTCTTTTTCTCTTCCTGTCTCGCGATCTTTTCCTCTTCCTCCTACCCGTTCTTTCTCTTTAACTGCTTCTCGCCCCCTTTCTTTTCCCATTTCGCGCAATTTTTCTCGCGCAATTTCTCGCTCTTTTTCTTTTCCTTTCAAACGAGCATCGTTTTGCTTTTCTTCCTCCAATATCAGTTGTCTTTGTTTTCGTCTCTCATCTCGTTCACTTTCCTTCTTGGCTATCTACAGTAGACAAAAAGTTATTTGGTTTGTTTTAATGTCGCCCATACAAAGAGTGTTTAATTTTTTATTTTTTTGCCGGCTAGGTTTACTGCCTAGAACCACCAATTTAGCGTGGTTATTGGCCAGAGCATCCTGTACTGTTTACTGGCTGTGCCTCAAGCGTAGCACAGTCTGCGCGCAGACAAAAACTCCAAAGGTTCCTACATGAGTTAACCTTCTGGGGTGAGTTGTTCAAAGGTGGGTTAGCGCTATCCTAGGACTAAATGTTAAGCCACTGTTTTAGTTTGGTGTGTTAGAGTGCAGAGTTTTCGTTGAAAACTCACACTATAGATCTTGACCGAATTCACAACAGTTCTGTTAAACAACAACTTTTCAACAAAGCAGACTCTAGTAATTTTACTTCTTAACTTTTCACTAACGCAGGGTTAAGCCAACCGTGCTTTGAACAACCGGCTCTTCCTAGTCATTTCTTTATTCCCTGGTCATTTCTTTCTTTGCCGTTCAAGTTCTCGTTTTGTGCCTGTGGTCTTTTCCACTGCATGGCTATAAGAAGCTAATAAAATTTGAAGATAAAAACGTTGGGATGCATTTTAGTGCTAACTTTTCTCACCTGTTCTTTTGTAAGAGGAAGCCAATAGATACACGGCTCTGCTGTAGTTTTGCGAAAAAGTTTGTCAAGTAAGTTTGCTGCACTTGGTTCTTTGGATCTTTGTTCTAAAAAAACACTGTTTCTATAACTTATGTTATTACAAGAATTAACTTTTCATTAACAAAGCTCGTCTTATTGAAATAGGATACAGTGTTTATCACTCGACAAGCGAATAAGGATTCCACATACCCTTTTTCTCCTTGTGACGACGACGTTCCCTCCCTTTCTCGATTTCTTTCTCTGCTTCTATTTCTTTCTCTTTTCCTTTCTTTTCGTCTGTTGCTTTTGGTTTACCAAGTGCACCGTCAGTGTCCTCCACCATCTATGACGAAACATGAAATACATAAATTTAAATTACTAAAGAAGTCTCTAAATCTCGCTGCGTTAACTTACCTGTTCGTCATCACCAAAATCAACGCTTAGTACTTTGGGACTTGTGTTAGGCCATCGTTGGTTGTGTAAAGAATCTCGCGCAAGTTTTGCTTCCTCCACTGAAGAGTACTGTACAAAACAGATTTAAAGGAAATATTAATCTACAGTGTTGATCTTTTTTGGGAGGGGTACGCAAGTACCCCTCCCCCCTCCCCTAAGGAAACCCGCTCCTTATTTAATTTACAATGTGGTGACAGACATAAAATAACGTACGGGCTGCGCGCGCGTTGATTGGTTAATAGCCGTATTTGGATAAAGCCTCCTTGTAATTGGCTCTTCTGGGGAGAATTTAGATCCTAATACTGTGACGTTACAATAAAATTTGCGAGAAAACTTGTTATTTTATAAAACAATTATGGGTAGCGTGTTTGAATAGCTTTATCGAAACACTTGGGATATTGCTCGAGTTGAGAAAAGCTACTGAAATTTCAGTAGCTTTTCTCAACTCTGAGAACATCCCAGCGTTTTTGAATAAAGCTATCCAAACACGCCACACGTTAGATAATTGTATATGGTTTTGGATGTTTGGTATTAGTTTAACCTACCGTTACATAGCAATGAGACTTGATTTTGTTGATCCAAAAACCATCTTCAACCATGGTTCCATATTTTGACAGGAGTTGGTTGAGCTGGTTTTGAGTGAATGGCCTGACCAAATTGGTCACATGGATAACGTTGGATGGTGAAAACCGTGGAGGAGAGATCGCCTTTTTTGGTACGAAGTTCGCCTCCAAGCTTTCTGTAGATAACTGAGTGTCTTCGTCACGATTTACAGAGCCTAGTTATGTTTAACAAAGGAAAAATAAGTATAGCAACATAAAAGTGTTTTCCTTTTGTGTGATCTGCCATTATGTTCAACCATAGTTAATAGAAACACTGGTACATCAAACCCTATTTATAACTGTGGAAGAATGACACGATAAACCTAGTGGCCAAGCCAGCCCGAAGGTTGGTCATGCTATGCAAATTTCAAATCATTACCATTATTCATTTCTTTAGAAATTCATTGTTTTTACGGTTATTGAACATGGAAATATTTGCGTAGCATGACTAAATTATCAGGCTGGCTACGCTACCGGATAAACCACAAGAATTCTCTAGCCTGTGTTGCCGACGGATCTACACGGTAATATCCGTCAGCGCATCAGGGCACAAACTAGTGTTCCAGTACCAAATAATGATTGGATCATCTAACCAGCATTGCCAATCAGAGAGGATTCTAGTCCCTGGGAATCAAGTTTCAAAATAGCACACCAATCAGATATCAGTACTCATTTGGTACTGGAAACGAGTTTGTGCCCTGATGCGCAGACGGATATTACCGTGTAAATCCGTCGGCAACGCAGGCTAGAATTTTCCAACTTGCACGAATATTTTCGTGCTGGTCTATACCAAGCTTGAGTTACACTCAAATAAATAGACTTACCTACTACATTAATTAGCTTTGGTAAAGTAACTTTTGCTTACTTGCTACAGCAATAACATCAGTCATTCTAGATATGGCCGGAAAATCTGTAGTATTTGCTGTTGCTAGCCTTG
>JAOBAZ010027677.1:0-12912 GCA_026546875.1 Pteroeides caledonicum | reverse complement strand
CTAAACAGGTATAGAGGAAGTGTAAAAGGCTATTATATACCATTTTTAAGGTCTTTCAATGAAGGTAAAAAAAGACGCGAAGAAATTTTGTTGCTCATACCCTTTAATAAAATTTCAGTGGTAGTAAATTTCTGTGCTTTATCAGTCTGGAATGTATGAATAAATGAACACTTTTTAATATATTTGTTCAAAGTATGTATAATATATAGTGTTTCAGTAATTAATTTATCAATTCATTAATTCATTATTAAGATATTGTAATTAATATTTCTTTTAGCATAGTCATTAGAGTAGATGGTTAGGAAGCTTGTATAATTCAAAAGAACTCATCATATATGTTGATCTTGGTTTATGCCAACTTTGTACACCTTCATCATCACATGCCAATTGTATTTTGCACGATTGTATTGGTTGTTTACCTTAATATTTAATAGACATGTGATCACGAAGGTGCACAAACTTGCGTAAACGTACACAATAACATAGAAAATGAGTTATATTCAATATTTATTGAGTTTCTAGACCATCTACTTTAATGACTATGCTTTCACATTCTATTATAGTACATTTGCTATTTAATTTATTCAAAAATATTTGTAATGTATCACTAATGTAAAATATTGAATTAAATAATTGTAAAATGTCACATGATATTTTGAATTGTAAATAAAAAAATGTTAATAATATTGTATTAATAATATCAAACTGCAGCTCAATTTTTGCAAAATGATTTGTAGTAACCTACTACAGCTTGTCAACAACTCTTGCCATCATGGTCATCATCATGGCCTGAAATTCTTGTTGTTGCCTTTGTTGTTGTTGCTGCTGCTCCATCATCATCCTCATCATCTCTTCATGCTTTTTTGCCTCCAAATCCAGTTTTATCTTCTCCATCTGCATCTTTTCCTTTTCAATGCTTGCAATTTTCTCTGTCCTCTTTCTCAAATATTCTAACGTGTCCCCAGTTGACCTCACCCTTTTCTTTGACCCCTCACCACCATCTGTACTTTTCCGCTTTTTTGTCTCCGAAAACCTCTCCATCCCCTTCTTTCTCATTTCTTCCGCCACCATTCTTTCATTCAATTTCCCACTCACCTCTCTTTCATGACTTTGTTCTGCTGCATCTTCTTTTTCAATAATATCTTCCAACAACTGTTCCACCTCACTCATATCCGTCTCTATTCCAATTGCCTTCTCCTCCTTCAACTTCCTTCGCAACCTCTATGCCAAGAGGTTGTACCTCTCCCTAACAGCCCTTTGGTCAACCTTAATATTGGATCTGCAACACAATTCAGAGCTTCTGCTACCTCGCTCCACTTTGCTCCTCTCTGTACGGTCTTCTTTTTGGCAGTAAACGGGTTGACCACAAGTATTTCTCTGCATAGCAGGACATCATGCCTTTCTGACCAGAACATGCCTGTACTAAAATAAAAAAATGCATATGAAAGTAGGTTATACAGTTTGCACAACGTCAAAACGAGATTGAGGGTCTCTTTTCATGCCTAAATTACAAATACTCATCTGGATGTTGTCGTGTCAAATACTTTCATTAAAAAAGCAGGGCATCTTATAAGACTTATAATCATTGTAGGCGTCTGTTGAGCCTATTGAAAACATGATTTGGTAGTAATTTTACGTCTACTAAGACTGTCATGGTATTTTCTGCGACTTCTCATATTTCAATACAATCACAATGGCCGAAAGGGCGTGAGAATTGAGAACAGGAAATGCAAATCCGGAAAAACGTCACAGTATTATGCACTTTAACCTTTGCTGCCTATATAATTAAAACGAAGACAAATAGAACAACTGAACCAACTGCGAGCACTTACCTTTGCTTGGGGGTGTTTGCTTTATCCATTGCAATTTTCTAACAAAACTTTGTCGCCAAAAAAGAAAAACAAATGAAGCTCCGGGATCAGAAAAATTGTATACAATGTGGAGAGTAGTTGCTTTGATAAGAATTTATCTGCTTTTATGTCAAATTAAGAAATTATATTGAAATAAAAAGTGAAAAACAAAACTTAAATCTCACGTCGTAGCTACTACGGCAAAACTTTTGTTTTCACGTCGTCGACGGCAGGACGACGGGGGCGTGGCTGTAATTTCGCGCGCTTTTTTCAAATTTACTTCCGCTGCCCCGTCGTTGTCCTCTCCCGTCGTCGATCTTAAGCTCTCTACTTTTACGTCTTCTACAGGACAACGACATCTCAAGCCGCAACAAGCAATACTTCAAAGTGGCTATGAAGAACTTACTCTAACTATAAAGTCAAATAAACACTTCAAAATGTGTTAAACTGTATACAACGGATAATACAGGGCAATTGTTTTTTCGTTAATTATTTTGCCTTTGTCGCCGCGGTACCGTCCTACATGCTTAAGCTCCCTTTACTATCGCATGCACAATGGACTGCTTAAGACGAACTGTAAATTCTCTGGGGATTTTCTCAGTTCATTTATATTTATCTCGTGTTGTTATCTTCTTATGTTGTGAAACTGCTGTTCACTGCAGTGCGCCCGTAACAGGAGAAGCAATTTTACAACTTTAGCCACGGTACAAATTCGCTGGAGGGTTCACTTCTGTTCAAACGAAATGAACTTAATTTCAAACGGAATAACTTTCAAGTAGCCATAACACGCAGTTCATGATTTGTGCATGCAATTTTTAGAACAAAGAGTGCAGCACTGAACAAAATATATTTTGTTTAATAAAACATTGGGATAAAACGACGGATTTCGAGAAGAGAACGGGGTTTCAACAATCTTGTCAGATTTAAAATAAATGCTGAAATCACGGGACCGTACATTATAAATACATGGTCTTGGATATCCGGGCCATATATCTACCAGTTTGTCTTCTACAATTGCTCCTGCAACCAGCTCATGTCGTTGTCCCTTCATACTTATAAGTCTCTTTATTATAGTTTCATTTAATATATATTTCTTGCTGCATTATTATTTCAGCGCACATTGGGCACATTTGTCACGCGTAGTAGAGAATATCAAACAGGTTTGATAATAGGGCTGTACAACACGAATGACAAAATATCTTAATTTGTTCCCCATAAATACCAGTTTCGATGGTAAATAAAATAAATTTACACGTCTGTTTGAGAAGCTATTATCACTTGCGTTCTAGCGTGGACTTTCATCCGATTCATATTTTAGTTACAGGCATTGCTATGCGTGGTTATTTCACTCAGTTCTTCCTTTCGTCTTACAAGATGAGACTGATATATGAAAAACTGATCTGTGAATGAAATTCGCTGAAGTTGTTCTCTTAATCTCCATAATGCCATAATTGGCGAATAGGGTTCAACACGATAATCCCATGGAACCCTACCAATTCCCGTTTTTTTTAATTTATTCATACTTTGTAAATATTATCACTTATATTCTTGTAGTAATGTAATTTTATCTTATTCTGAAGATGTCGCGCGTTGCGACGAAACGTCAATAAATTTTTCATTTAAATTATAATGCATCATGGCTATTCATTTACTTGCTATCAGCTGGGCTTTGATATTTATTACGCGATTACGGTTCCCGCCTGGCAAATCTATCGCTACAAGTAACAATAAATAAATCGTTACCAAAGAAAACAACTCTGATCACGTCTCGTCTTACATTGCCTTACCTACGCGGCACCGGACTTTTCTTGAAAAAATTAAAACAGTTGAAAGTTTTGGGTGACTGTTGGTAACGACGCACTGCCTACACGTAATTACCCGCGAAAGATCTGTCATTACAGTATCTACAAAATGACTAGCAAATACCTGAATCCAGGTGGACACACAGTGCATACGGATGATCCAGCAATACTATAAGTTCCATTCTCACATTCTTGAGGTAACTGAGCGCTAGAGATGCATTTCGTGCCAGCTGGACATTCTTGGCACAGTTTGGTTCGTACGGTTGCACTGTAAGTACCATTAGGACAAGCAATAGGAGCTGAAGTTGCCATACTTGGACAGTAAGATCCTTTGGGACAATCAAGACATAGCATTTCACCTTCTGGTGAATATTCACCTGCATCACAAGACACTGGATTTATTGTTTTATTTTGGCAACTAAAAAAGTTAATAATCAAGAATTGGAAACGTTTACTGTAACTATCGTTTTACCTAAAACATTAAAAAAATTAAAAAAAACGTTACGGTATACATTACAGTATTCTATGTACTAATTAAAATACGAGAGGCAGATCTGTATGGGTATTTACAATGGCAAGTGCGTAGCTCGAGCCATTGTAAATGAACCAATATATCATTGTAAATACGTGCTTGTGAAATGAACCAATAGGTAATAAATGTGGAATATGAATATTGATCAAGAGCATTTTTTAAAAAGGTTAATAAGAGCATGCTAATTAGGATACATCTGTATCAACGTTAAGAATACTAATTATCAGATTGTTAATCTGTATGGGAGTTTACAAAGATATCATGGGACATAAATATGAAGCATTTATTGGGCAGTTAGCTCATTAATTATTCATTATTTATTCATAAATTTCACGAGTACTATATATATAAATTCAGTGCTTTACTATATATTTAAATAGCCTTCTTTATTTTCCTAATAAATTTATTTTTTTATTAATTAACTTTACAACCCTGAAGCAAGCAACCCAAAAAGACACACAGGTACAATACACATCAATACATACACCAAAATAGAACAGTTACTTAAGTATACACACAATTACCTTTACGAACAGTTGCGGGGTGTGTGAAAACGACACTTGGAACAATTTACAATTTTAACGATATTGATTTTGCGGCGATTTTACTCTGGCTAAAGCCAGACGATTTTGCCTGTCGGGCAGTGAATTCCAGCCAGGACTTACTAACTCAAGGTCTGAAGACATTGTTCCGCTCAGAATTTGCAACAAACTGTATTACCAAATATAGCAGATGGTAATTTTTAGGTCTAAACGATACGGTACGGTACAAAACGGTACGGTACGGTGCGGTGCGGTGCAGTAACAGTACAGGACAGTGCAGCACAGCACAGCACAACACAGCACAACACATCACATCACATCACAGCACAGCAGTACAGTACATGTATAGCTTTCAGGTACATTTTATAGGTACAGGTTTCTCATCCGGACCTCGCTGCCGGTACATAACACAGTACGTAACACGTTTCATTCTTTAACGTATTCTTGGGGAAGAGTCTTTATTACTGTATTTTACATACTGTAGGCTAATACCAGATCAATTAATTAGGACTACATTTAAAGTTAAATGACTAGTATTTTGATTTCCCCCCATCATTGTACACTTAAAAACCCAGTTAAAATAATACGAAGAAAATCATTTTCAATAATTTAATTGCCTCAAATCAATTAGCTGAAAACTGCAAAAGCGATAGTACCAGCAGTAATATAATTGTAAATACACAAACCTGTAACCCTTTGGGCAAACTAAACAAACGGTTGACGCCTCTAAGCTGTATGTGCCATTTGGACAATTCTGGCATGACATGCTATTATTATAGGAAAATTTCCCAGAAGGACATGGAATACAGAGTGAGCTATCAGAGTTTGGTTCAAACCCACCAGGACAAATCTATATGCAAAAAACGGAAACAGATTTAATTAAAATAATTACTATGTGCTGATGTTAACCAGGGCTATTTATAGACTGTACTAAACACTTATTTCACTAATTTGGCGTAATAATTAATGAGCATGCAGTATGCAATTACACTAAAGTTGGCATAAAGAGTAAGCTTGCGCTGTACTGTATATTAGTCGTCACCTTTAACATATACCGTAAAGTATCAACTAAACAAGATGGTTTGGCATAACAGTCGTTTGGCTGACGTGTCAGTTTCCAACATCCCGTTCAACAATGTCACAAGTCGTTTTGCCAGCGTCTTGAGTCCATCACTAACGCCCATTTTCCAACGGGTTTAATCGTTTTGCAAACGTCTCCAGTTTTCTCGGTATTACTTCAGTTGATTTGTTGGTTCAACAAAATTATTTTATATCAGACAATACAAATGTTTTATACAGATACTTCACGTATACTACAGGTATTGAAATATGAAAGAATTGAGAACTAAATAGTGTTGCTTGGTGTCTAACCATCTAATGGAATTTCTTTTCTAATGAAAGTTTCCTTAATTGCAGGCGTCTCACATCAAAGGAGATACTTGACTTATTCTCCAACACACCTTAATGGTGGCCTCAAAATAGCATAAAAGCTAAAATATAACCATTGCCAGCCTTAATCCAAATTGTAAAATTTGAGGCCTGTAGCCTTATCTTAACCCTTTCTGAACCGTGGGTCCACCTTGGGCAAGTAAAATCGTCTGTCGTTGACCTACGTAAAATAATAAAAGTCGATCGCGACCTGGAAAAGGTTAAGATCAGGCTAAACTAAATTTCAAAATAATCTACATATCTTTAACTCTTTTTAATTTAACTGGACAAATACAGGTACTCTGGTTTCATGTATAACAACCCTATTTCTTCGAGCTATTCTTGGTTTTCGTGTGACGTAATCATATTTCAAAACAAAAGATTACCATTCCTTCTGAGGTTTTAGTTGCATCATATAAAAGACAATATAGGAACCTGACGTTTTAATATGTTTTATACGCTCGACAGGGTTCTTCTTTTTGTAATAAAGCACGTTTGAATTTCCAAGCTTTCACGTTGCGTGGGATAAAAATGGCGGCCCTAGAGGCTGTCGTGTAGGTCAAAAGATGAGCTATCATCGCTTTAGTTTTTGCTAACCAAACAATGCTTGCATTAGGAGAAGAATTTATTTCCATGTGACGGAGCTAACTAGAGTGATTTTTCGTTTCAATAGCAAAACTCAATGACAAATGTTTTGGTTACTTTACGGCGGCCATATTTGTGTCCCTCCAAGGGGCACAAACATGGCGTTTTCATACACAGCTCTATAAATTTGGGTGGCAAACGTCTGCAAATAACTCGCGAATGAAAAACAGTAAAAACCTGATTCTTGGCGAGGTTGTTTATATACGTAGCAGTCACGTATCATATCCCACATTCATTGGCTTTTTTACTGAATGGTTACGATTTTTAGTTTTCATCACATGACTAGTGAAAACCGAGAATTATAAGAGCATGTGCAAGGACAAAAATTAAAAAGATGATTGCAGATTTGGAAATTAATTGATGAAAATGAGACCATTTATACAGTGCTGACCAAAATCAAATACCTTCGGAAGTTCCCCTGGTGTGGAACACACATGACCAGCAGGACAACTCTGACATGTACCATTTCCAGAAACAGAATATTTTCCTTTTGAACATAAAGCAGGAGGACCAGTTGTAGGACAGTTAAAACCAGCAGGACATGGTGCACATATGGTTGGCCAGGCTGACACAGCTGAACTGAGATCACATGACTATAAGAATAATTACAAATTACAATAAAATCAATCGACAGGCAGCTTCATTTACTTCACAATACAACACAGTGGTGCTGGTAGCAAACCTGTGCCAATAAATATACAATAAATTATTAAACTAACGGCGTAAATGTGTTATGAATTCAAGGTCCGAATTAACGCTTTGCAAATTGCAAATATTTTGACAAAATGCGAAGCAGTTTCAGCTCTTCATTCTTTCTATAAGTAAACCTCTATTTTTAAATTTTATTCTTTTTCTGTGATTGAGGCTTACGACTCTTTTTAGTTTTCACGCTTATTATTACACAATTTCATTAAGCGAATATCTAAAAGCAAGACCACAAATAATATTAATTGCATATATATAATATGCAATGAAGAAGGGGCGAGGAATTGCTGCAAAAATGTATTACTACTATATTATATAATTCAATTTACTGTCTTGAACGGTAAATTGCCAACACATTTTTGCGTATTCAACATATGTTGTCGCCAAATACTGTACGTTGGTGTGTATCATTAAAAAATAACATATTTCGACATGCAAGGAATCATACTGTATATTTTTTAAGGATTAAGGCGCTCTCCGAGTGATCGAAACCATACCGGGAAAAGCGAAAAATTGCTTAACCGCAGCTGGGAAACAAACCCACGACCTTCGGTTTACTAGTCCTATTCGCTTTTTTAGTTTCGCTTTTCCCGGTATGGTTTCGATCACTCGGAGAGCGCTTTAATAAGGCCTTATTCATATTACCCGAGTACAAAAAACATCAACCTAACATCATGTGTATTTTTTGTTCGTTGGCTTGTTCGAGAAAAGCATGACATTTCTAACACAGTTAGTGTATGCCATAAGCTTTATTTTCAGATGTAGAGGGACGTCAGGTTTAACCTTGGATACCGGGAAAGGTCAATGCAACATGACTGCCATGACGTCATCACAATAAATTTCACAAAATTTTCAAGCAAAACCGCGTAGAAAACCGTTTTAAGTGACTTTTTTGATAAAAATATGGACGTGTGTCCAATCGGAATACGCTTGAGGCACCCTGCATGAAAAATGCGACGTTAAGGTCAAGTTCAATTAATGTATATTATAATTTATAAATATTTATGTAATGTTACATTAATTGGACGCAGTGCTCTGGCATTTTCAAGATTTTTTATTTTTAGTTATACCAGCTAAAGCTCAAAAAATATTTACAAATACAAGTAGTGTTTAGTTAACACGTTGTCGTGATCAGTCTCTCGAACAGTCTTCCGAGTAGAAACACAGTGCCGTACACTTAAGACCAGCTTTGACACGTTTCCAGCGTCTTGTGCATCCTTTCTTACAGCCGCGTGGTCCAAAGAGATGAAAGCAAACAATTCGGTTTCTCATCAACTCAAAGGAAGTCCTTCCAGTTCTTCGAAATTGCAGTAGAAGCAGCGACTCTTTTTCTTGTTGCTTTTCCCCTCTTTTGTAGAGACTTTCAGGCTTGCAGGACGGTAAACATCCACACAAGGTCGACGCGGTTGCTTTTCTGGAGTTGGGCAGCAATGTAAGGTGTAAACACCTTTTCAACATATTCTTCAAACGTATTTGATGTTCCAGCATTGAGCATGTTGACCACACCTGCACCATCAAGAATTGTTGCGTCAACTGGTACACCATTCTGTTCAGGCAAATCCGCTTCCAGACAGCTAAGTAGATCAGCTTTAACACCAGTCCTCATCTTTCCTGCACTTGATAGAGCTGATGGAGCAGCCTGGTTTTCATGCATTGCGACGAATTTGTCGATATCTCCATCACGAGTTTGACAGAAAATGTACAACCTGAAAAAGAGATTACAGTCACTCTTCAGTGCCACCAACGTGCTTTCTGTTTTGATGGAACTTGGAGAAGAGGCCTACAAAACAATGGCAACTTGTTCTTTGGAAGTGTTTCTGGAATTCTACACTGTTCCAGCCTTGGTGTATTGCTTTTTACCCAGGGTCTCGATTTCACAGTTTCTGCTACTGCACTGTCTACAATGTCCCTTGTGTCAATTACTAGCAGGTTCTAGGAACCTGCTAGTAATTTCGCTACGATCTAGGAACAGACTTCCCATTTCATCTAGCACGGTTACAAGTGCTTTCACCTCCTTTAAGAATACTGCTTGCACGCCGGGTTTCTGCTCATGGTGATTGCATTGACTGTCACGTTGCTCTATCGCCTGTTCCTCAAACTCTGATGTAATCCTTGCAATTTCAGGCCCTGCCACCATCCACGCCTTATTGCTCCTGCGTTGCCAGTCAATCCTATAGCTCCACCACAGCCTTTTACAATGCATTGTTCTGTTCGTGACACTGGTCAATTGCCATGGCAGAGACTTTGTTGCTGGTTTTGTGTACCACGAAGTTTCCTAACTCGAATTCCGCAAAGTCACCAGGGTGTCTTGCAGCAAGTGTCGTCACGTCGCAGATGTGCACGGAAAGCCATTTTGAGCAATGCGTATGATTTAGAGCTAACATCCAAGGCATGATCTGTGTTAGGGAGTACAGTTGGAAGTTACCTTCACGTAGTGATCTGATGTACCGCAACAATAGAAACTCCAATGATAACGTCTCGAAGGGGAACTTGCATGTGCTCGCTGTGAGCACCATTCCTCAAACGATGGTGTATCTGGGGACATCACATCAGCATCGTCTTCATTGGTTCCGTCTTCATTGTAAGCTTGCTGGAGGAGTGTGTAAATGCTTGCAGCTGTGCCCTGATGTGCATGGCGAGTCTTTGTGACATGACTGGCGTTTATGAAGGAATTGGCTGTTCCAGCACTTGCAATGTCAGCTTGTACCAACGAATTGAACATCTGTCCATGATTTTATCAAGAAAGTCACTTGAAACGGTTTTTTACACGGTTTTGCTTGAAAATTTTATTTTGCTTGAGATTAATGTGATGACGTCATAAAAATGGCGGCCATATAGGATTAACCTTCCCTGGTCTCCAAGGTTAAACCTGATTTGCCTCCACATCTGAAAATAAAGCTTATGACATACACTAACTGTGCTAGAAATTTCATGCTTTTTCATGCAGAAAACGCACACTCATAAGACGATACACTATACATATACACTTATTTGACCTCCTTAGTCAAAGATAATGTTAAACGAAAAAAAGACTTGACGTTGGCGAACGAGATTTGCCGAAACGACTTGAGACGTTGGCGAAACGACTCGAGACGTTGGTGAAACAACTGGTAACAGCTGGTATTGCTTTATCTGCTTGGACGTCAAGTGACCCGCATTACGAACAGGAAAGTTGGCGGATTTTTAGTGGAATTATTTATTTTGCTAAAAGTCCGCTCGACTTTAGCGAACTACGATGTTGATGAGTTATAAATAAAAAAACTTGCACATTGGGTATATTTTTAATATTTTTAAGCACGCCGCTGCTATCAGCAACCTACAGGACGGTAGACTGCCGCCAAAATACTCGGAAAATTGGGAAGCTGTAGCGATCAAGCGTTAATTCGGACCTTGATGTTACAATTATGATAAATATGTTTGGAAAAAGATGCCACTGTAGTTTGGTGTGTGGAGAAAGTACCAATTAAAATCTAATTATTAACTAAGTACCTTGCAGAAACTTTCATTATGAGCTCCAGTTAATTCATAGTATGTTCCATTTGGACACAATTTTGGTGAATTGTTTGCACCTTCACAGCTATATATATATATATTTAAAAAACATATTGCAAGTAGTTTAATAAAGTATAAATTATTACACTACAACAACATATTGTACATGTTTGTTCACACAGGTTTTGCAACAAAAAACAAGCAATAAATTTAAAGTGTCTATGACATGAAAATATGTCTGCCGTTTTTATTCCCTTGTAAGATGGAGACGTGTTGTGGCAGTGCTGACTAAAAATTTCACCCAAATCCGATGCACCGTCTTCGAGCAATGATCTCCCAAATTTTGTAAACATTTGAACATTCTGGCGAATATTTTACGCTCGGTTAGACGAGCTGATGACGTAGGCATGTTACCAACTATGCATTTAAGAAACAGTTAATGCGTATTCAATGAGTCTAATGACGTAGGCATGTTGCCAAACTTGCATAAACACAATAAATAATAAGTTTAAGATCAGTTCCAGTGTTTCGTGAGTTTATTTAGGAAAGAAGGTAACTTAAACATCAAATATCTCGAATATTATGCATAATATTTGAATAATTTTTTTACAAACTGGGTATGCTTATACCAAACTTTGATATTCGCTAACAAAAAAGTACACAGATTTTTCAAGTCATAGACACTTTAACATTTGATGCAATTATTCTGTTGCTACATAAATGGTAGGGTAACTGCTTTCCAATCAGTAAAAATCCAAATCAAAAATCCAAATCAGTAAACATTTAAAAGCATTTGATGTTAAAATGCCACATGTTTTCTTGCACATTGGTAATAATTCTGGAAGTAAAAAGCTGCATGATTTTGATGGTCTTGGAGACACAAACTAGCTACACATGTATATCATATAGTTGTTATATAAGTAGCATTAATTATTTAAGCATTATTGCTTCCCAGTAGGTGTCAATTAGAGAGGTGTAGCTAGGGCAGGGGCCACACCCCCTAATGAAATTTTGGGCCCCTCTGAGAAAATTCATTCTGAAGAAAGTGATGCTTGTTATGTAGCGTGTTTGCCTTGCCGCACATTAATTGTGTGAAACACTGAAACATGAAATCTTGTTCAAAGCTGAAAGTCTGAAACATATGCAGTATCTCATATGTCGACAATATATCAAATTGTCCCTCATTAATACCAGAAATCCTATGAAAACTTATCACCTAGGTTTTTGCTGGCCCCCCTCCCTCAAAATCCTGGCTATGCCTCTGGCCAATTAATAGATTTTACTCTATGCCAGATGATTTTACTTGTCAGGGGAAACCTCCTGTCCTCCCCTGGGGATAGAATATGCCAGAATATTTTACTTTTAATAACCCACTTAACAGATTTGTCTAATCTGTGTATCCCCATAATACTTTATATATTGGAGGAAAATAGGTCTGCCATCAATAGGTTTTAAGAAAAGTGTCAGCATTATATTAATGTAGTGTGATATTGTAATAATTAATGCAATATTGTAATAATTATGATACTTTTCCAGATATGATACTTTCAAAGAGGGATGTAAAGTATACACTGTAGTGTACAGTGTATAGTTACCACATGAAGGTTCCTAATATTAATTTTATTCTATTTTCACAAAAATGACATTACTTAATCAATTAATAGTCAATCACCCTAATTAACACCACTTTTTTATGATATTATGATTTGCATTATATCAATTAACCATTGCCTGCAGAGAGGCAAGAAAAATCTGTTAAGTGGCTATTTGTGGTTGGCACCACTATGCATGGGTTAATACAGTAAAATCATCTGGATTTAGCTGGGAGTAAAATCTGTTAAGTGGCCATTTGTGGTTGGCAGTACACTGTATGAGCAGATAAGTTAAACAACCTATATATATATAAAACTTGCTTT
>JAOBAZ010027566.1:0-12914 GCA_026546875.1 Pteroeides caledonicum | reverse complement strand
TATACATAAGTACATGTAAGCTGCAAGTGTTTTCCTCATTGAGTATGCTTTTAGATGCATACTTGCATTTGAAATGAAGACAATTGCATGCCATGACTTCATGCAGTCATTTTATTTTTTCATTATTAATACAGCTTATAAAGAAAATCCTTACACTGTTGCTGTTAAAACTGCTGAATTTTTTACATGTGGGTTTTTGAAAGAGACAAATATTGTTGTTGCAGATAGCCTAGTTGATGAGGTATGTTTTGCTGCATAATATAAAAATGCACAACCAGACAGCCAAGATAATGCATTTCTATGAACAGCTTTAACACTAAGGGTTTATTTAGCTATTTACTAAAATGTAACAGCCCTCTTATATTTTAGTATACTTGAATATATATTTAATAAATATTTTTTCGTGTTTAAGTACTATGATATAAACATGCGGGATGTTGCAAAACTGTAATAAAAACACTGGCCATAGGCGAGTGTTTTTTAGTATTTCAAAAGCCAAAATTAAAGAAAGTTTGTATAAGTATGATGAAATACTTAGCATTTATGTTATTCTTTCTTTCAGTCGCTGGCATTTTCTTGTGTCCAAGGTAAACGTCCCATTGGATATCCACTGGATTGTTTATTGTGTGAAGTGGAAATAGACAATGAGGAACATAACAATTGTCCAGATGATTTTGTGTATAGCCAAAAATATCGTGATCAGTACCAGTTATGGAAAAATGTGAGTCACACCTAACTGAAATCTTTTATAAGTCTCGATGTTAAGCTGTGTTTTAATCTTTCTCTGGTTCAGTGTTACTGTAAGTTTAAGTCGTAGGTCTTCGCTCAAAATGCCTTAAGGACCTTGGTCTAAATTTGATGTGGGATGATAGCAAAAGTATAGTTTATTGAAAAAAACAGAAATTATATTATTTGTTAAATACAATACCGGTAACACAAATATGTAAAATGTTCTGGTTGGACCATCTATTTTTCCAAGTGGAATGGAATGGATAACGATTCGAAATGGTGGTGAATTACCGTTAGTTTAATTTGAAGACAACTTTGTGACTCTCATTTTTTTATTAAAGCTTTCCTTTATATGTGTATTTTTGTTGTAATCGATGAAGCAATTCTATAACAAAATTCTGAGATGCCATATTTCTTAACTCACGAAAATTTTGGTCTATACTAATGTTTCAAAGTTGTTTAAATTTTTTTGAAATTGTCGTCTTAATTACAAGTTTATAAAAAAAGTTTTAATAAAAAAGTCAGAGGTCATCGAAGTTGCTGTCGAGACCAACTGGGTAAAAAGGGAAGCTTGTCGCAATTTTTAATCGTTGTCGTCGTCATAGCCGGACCACAGTGACGCAATTTTCTATTACAGTTTCAGTTTCTGCTTCCCAAGGTATTTGTGTATACAAGTTTTGCGAAAAGAATATTTGATGTACAATCTTGTAATTTTATTTTGTGTTTTCAACCTTCTAAAAAGTGCATGGAGCCACGTTAAGTAAACATGACTTATGCATAGAACTTTTACATGAATTATGGATTCAACATTTTACAGCGTGCCAAAGACAAGGAAATTGATGACAACGCAAACATTGCGTTGAAGAGTCTTCAAACACCTCGTGAAGGAGAAGAAGAAGAGCAAAGGGTTGACTTAAAATTTGCCCAAGCGACATACGTTCATCATCGAGCTATGAGAGCTGTGTGGAAAAGTCTGGAAGACGACGAGAAGTCGCGCATTTTGCCTTGTAAAACTTCAGTTCATCCTGTTTTTAGTACATCGTTTGGTCTTCATGTTGCTGTCCTTACCGCGGATGAACCAAAGATGTTTGTGTTTACTCGTCGTGCCAAGCGAGGTAACTTAGCAATTGAATACATCCATTTTCACGACTTTTTCTTGTTCATAACTATATACAGCATTGACACCGACTACCGAAAATTCACCTAGAGTCTTGAGCAGTTTGTAAGTGTTGTTTATAACATAACAAGTGTAGTACGCGAGCTCTGATTGGTTAATTTCCGTGTTTGGACAAGAGTATTCAAACCATAGATTCAAACATGGAAATTTCCCGCCACTTTCATCTGTTGTTATTTTATAAAAGATATAACTAATGGTTTTTTTCGTGTTTGGATACTCTTATCCAAACACTTGGGATGTTGCTCGACTTTCGAAAAGGCAATGTCAAAAGCGACGTCACTTTTGACTAAACCCGAAAGCGTTTTATGGCAATTCGCAACGTGACCATGTCTAAGATTTCCAGTTACTAAAACATCAATAACTTGTAAACTAAATATTTTACGTGGAAATTTTATCAGTGATCTTAAATTACTCTTTTCTTTTACACGATTAAGAAAACTTAGAGAAGATTTTTTTATTGCATTTCACCTTTAATTTGACGCGCAAAATCTCGCGTGTTTGCATGGTTATAAGTGTCCAAGCACGAAAACCCACTTGGTATATTTAATGCACAATTCTAAGCTTCCCGAAATGGCAAATTCTCAATATGACTGGGTTTTTATAGGTGGAATGGCCAGTCCGGGTACATTTACATGCGGTGCAGTTGAAAGTTGTTCCACCAAAGACTATATCAAGCGTGGAAATACTACGTACGTCCAACTCATTAAAACGGCCGCGCGAGGTCTGGAAGAGGAATTAGGCGTAGCCTTAACGGGCCGTGATGTTGAGGCAATCTGTTTGACCACTGTGTATTTAAAATTCGACAACCACGAATGGGGAATGTGCGGATTTGTCGATCTTTCTGATGAACGTATAGTCCCTGAGCACCGTCTCACGATCTCGACCATTAACTCGAGATTCACCGGAGGTCCGAAGGATAAATTCGAACACGATCGGCTGGTTGCTATCCCGTTTGAGCTCCATAAAATGGTCCATTTTGTGCGAGAAAATTTTCACGATTTTGCAAGCTCTGCCAAATTAGTAGTGGTCAAAGTTCTTCAATCTTTTTTTGGCGTCTCCGAAGTTGAAAACGCTTTCAAAGCTCTCGATTCATCGGATTAATTAATGACCATCTAGGATTATATGAGACAATATTTTTTGTAGAATATAGGTTATGGCATTATTCGAAACAATATTTAATAAGGCCTAACCATATTAGTTATTGGTAAGACAATTATAATAATTACTATTTTCTGAACACGGAAAACACGTGAATCATTGTACATCACGCAAACAAGTAATGCCGAAAACAGTTTCAAATGTTTTTCAGCGCAATACATAATTTTACTTCAAGTCCAACTAAACGTACCAGTTTCTCGACATTTTCAAACGTTTGAACACTTTTGAAGCAACAACCGAAAAAGTTTTTTCTCCATTGCCTAAATTCACAACTTGCTAAAAGGATTGAAATTTTGCGCCTTTCAGAAGTTGTACAATTTAAATATCTATAGACTGCTAAGGGCTTGCTAAAACAGTGTTTAGTCAAGAAAACGTTGCTATTGTATATATTATGGAATTTATTTTTTTAATTCGAGGTTTCTGCAACCCGTCTGTGGATCTCTAGCCCTCAGCGGGAGGAAAGTTAATGATGCTAAAAGTGATTACATGTATTTTGAATTATTTCATGATAAAGCCGGTTTTCTTTGATCTGTCACGCGAGATGTATATGACATAAATCTCTTGAATATTAATTGAGTTAAAAATGAAGAGAAAAGCGCTGGAATTTGCCATGCAAACTCAAAACAAAAAATAATATTAGAAACCTTGGCTGTGAATAAGACAGATAACCTCGCACGTTAGAATTGTAACTCCCGTTCAAGTTTGACCGTCAACTTTCATCTACTCTTGTGCATTCTCATAAGGTCTCATTAGCTTTAAAGTAAACTGGTCAACTTTTCCCCCGGCCAACCAATTCTCATCAAGTCTCCTTTTCGTTTGACCGAGGCATGAGAGTTGAGGAACTCATTCAAACTCTTCATCGTCAATTTTCATCAACTTTTACACTTTCGTTTGACCCAGTCTTAAATCCCTTCTTTATGGTATTTATCATAAACGGAAACTTCCAGTGATAAACCACGAAGATAAACGGAAACATCGTGACAGGTAATGATAAATATATCAATAAATGAATTAAGTGAGTGCACTATTACTTCGCTCTATATAATGTGATATAAATAGAATGGTGGCTTAATGACTGAGCTTTTTACATTATTAGTATTTTCTGTTGTTGCAGTGTGCCATAAGTGAATGGACTTTCTTATCCGATAGTTTTTTGATTTGTCGATGATTTTAGTTCATTAATTTGTCGATGATTTGCTGTTTTCATCGGTCAATTGCATGGATGGTCGTGTTATAAAAAAATGGTTCGCAATGCTAAAACGCTATTGATTAAAACTATTGGCTTTAAAAACAATGAAATAATCGACAAAGGAAATAATTAGCCTGCGTAGGGAGCGGGACAAAAACGAAGACTACGAAATTCCCTTTTGTTCCCTTCCCCAAAAAAGCCTAAAAAATACTAGGATACGTTGTGCCACGAAGTTTCCCTTCTTTATAGATCATTATTTTGTGGTTTTGACTGTAATGCATACACGAAGATCTTTTCAAGTGATATAACTTGAGAGAAGTAAATATATACACTAACTTTGTGATAACTTATTGAAAACGACTATATGCCAAAGAGGTTACTCTTTCGTTTTACTCTGTCAAATGAGATCGTTAGAATTTTTTGGTAATGTACTTTAAAACTAACTTCTTTGCTTTATCAACTGCACTTTTTGACTTTTCAAAGAAAACCTAATAGTCGGAGAAGTTTTATAAATATTCCAAGATTCTGCGCTTTGAATATTTTGCGCTGGGCGCGAAGTAAAGCTACTGTATATGCCTGGTCTCATGTGTGCGCAAAACTTCTGGCACGCAAAACTTAATTAATATGTATTTATTTTTACGACCACAATAAAATGACTAGTTTTAAAAATATTTTTTTATTGTAAAAATGCTGAGTGCCAGTCTATACCAGGTGCTATATAAAAATTTGGATATAATTCTTATTCATTAATCTATGGAATACAGTATTAAACATTAAACAACAAGCAATCTGCAGAAATGGGAAAACGAGGCATTTGTCTGATTGTCTGGTGGTTTGTTTGGTGTGTTTGTAAGTTTTCCGGTATCTGAAATTTTTTCTAAGCAGACAGCGGCGATTTTTAAGAATTTTAACTAGAGCCACGAAGTAAAAAGTATTTTCCGCCTTTGTTCGAAGTAATTCCAACTGAGATAATTTTACTCGTATCTTTAGATAAAACCATTGACAGATTAAAACCATAGTCCATAAAGTACATACCATATAGCAATATTGAACGATAATAAGAGAAATTATATCCGCTGTACTTCCTAACATAATTTGAGCCACCACTTCAAAATGGCCTCGTTTTCTTAAAAAAAGTTAAATAATGCAAGAACGAAACTGTAAAGGCAGGTAAAATATTTCTAATAATGCCCTTAACGTACGTTTCTAAATGTTATACAAAGACCCTAATCTACTTTAGGAAAAGTAATTTAAAAGTAAACTTGTTTTATTTACGTACGTTCATTAAAAATAACAATTATAATAAACAAACGTCCGTTCAACTTCATAAGTCGTCGTAGCAAAAGCGCGCCACAAATATCTTGAAATCATACAACTGTGTCTAGCAAGTGCTTGACATTAAATAAGCTTATGTTGTATCTGTATAGACTAAATAATTTGTACAATAATAAACTGCTTATTTAAAAAACATACGCTGCTCCGGTTGTTTTGCTTAATAGCTTGGGCCAAAAAAGCACCTAGCACAATAGCCGTGGTCATGGAGTGAATTTACCTTGCAGAAATCACTTATATCGGTTGCATATCCACTTTTTTTAAATATCTAATACATTTTTTTGGTGTTTGAGAGTTGCTGTTTTAGTGTTTAGAAACGTTTTTTTTGTAGCAGTGTTTTGTTTTAAATTGCTGTGAAGTAAATCTTGAACGAAAGGACTACAAACTCAAAAGAGAAAAAATTTGACTAGTGTAGTACTTACAAATTAGCCCTGAAGTAATAGTCTTAATGTACAAATTAATTTTTTTATCCTGTTCATAATCATTTGTAGTTCATGGCACAATATCAAAGTTTGTTACAAAACAGAAGACACACATTGTTTTTTTTTGTGTCTACTCTTAAATGTCAAGACTAGCCAAATTAGCAACTGTACAGTGATATGTCAGAATAACAATTTTGCCCAACCACATAAAACCAGCCAGGTACCAGTAAAAGAACAAACTATTAACATATATAGTCAGAGCATAGTGATATGAGTAGTGTGTTCCAAAAAAAAAAATGAAACCTACCATAATTAAAAAAAAATAGAAACCTAGTTTTATATTGTGTATGGCTCCTTTAAAAGCTTTCTGCTGGGCTTTGATATTTATATTTAGAATTGGTTAAACTTAATTGTAGTCAAATTGAGAGTTTTTTTATCACATGATAAGCTAAAGGAACATTTATTAAGTTGTAGTGACTAAACTTCACCTTTAGCATGGCAGTTGGTCAATCGCATCTCTATAATTCTAATTAGATTCTGTTTCTTTTGGGACACACTGTATATCATTGATAAATGTGGTATAGTAATGCTAGGCACTTCACTCTATTAGCAGGGGCTGAATTTACCGGTATCCTGATATTCATAGGATATTAAAATTTTGTTTTGTGTACTAAACTATATTTGATTTGTTACCCTGATGGAAAACAAGAAATTACAAAATCAAAATCCCCTGGCTTAACTACAAATAGTGCTGAATATAGATTAGCACTTGAAAATACCAGCAAATGGTATGACATCCAACAAAGATGGTATTTCAGTGGCAATATATATATTGAGGTGGTATAGTTAGCTTAGGCCTGTTTACTGGAATAAGTTGATGTGAACATTGACAACCAGTATGAGATAAGGTAGCCAGGATATTGAACTTCATAGCAACTAGTACCTAGAAATAGGCTACTGGATTCTCATTGGGAATATGAAAACTTGACACCTGGTAAATTTCTGATAATGAAGTGAAATGCCAATATCTTTGTAAATACTTAGTTTATTAAAATAATTATTACCTCTCAAAATTAAACATTAAAAATTTTTGTCTAAAAATAGTTAATTTGAGTTGTTTTTAACACCATTACATGCTGCTTTCCTGGTCAAAACCAGTATATTTTAACTTCCCATGTTACTTTTCCATGTAGTATTATATAACTGATATACACATGACACACCCTGGGTTATTTGTCCTGTTATTAAAAATAATTCCTGAACTATTTATGCTACTTTTTGACTAGGTCTCATAGTATCATATATAGTAGAAAATCCAGCCTTAGTGGTCACAATGAAGAAATAATGTTTTACTCATTTTGTGAATGAAATTCTTAATTTTTCACTAGTTGTTCAACACTCAAGATAATCATTCCTGGGTGCTATTCACTGTGATCACCTTGTTTCAGCCATTTCAACTTCCTTTTTAATTGTTGTGATACTCCTTGCTAGTTCTTCAGGTGATAGTCCTTCAACATAGAGCGTTTCATCAACAAAACCATCACCCAAGAGGCCAGTTGTCTCTAAAGTACCATTTTGACGCTTCTCCAACCCATCTTTTTCTTCCTTTTTGATGTCATGATCGTCAAGAATACCCAACTCGTTATTATTCATATCATCTTTTGTCCTGTGCATATTAAGAAACCAATAATTATATATTAATCCATTGATACTAGGAAGTTTCCCCTTGATGGACAAAATGATCTTGCATTAGCAGTAATGTAACCAGCCCAATATCCCTGGTGAAGTGAAAAGATGGTAAACTGGAAATGTGTGAAAAGTTTTGCCAATGTTTAAGCAAAGGCCCTTCATCACAGCAAACTGCATATGAAGGGCCTTCTTTTAAAACATCACTGACTCAGGAAAACATATTTGCCAGTCTACCACCTTTTTACTTTTTGATTTTTTATTTAATACTACCTACCTAATACCTAAATTATTTTGTCCTTGGGGTGGCAATACAAATTTCAAATCATTACATTTATTTATCTTTTTATAAATTGTTCGTTTTCACAGTCTGTAACAAAATGTGACAAAATTTGATAATAGGCTTGCTACATCACTATGTATTAGCCAGGATAAAGTCTGCTAAGTGCCTGTATCACAGAATTATTTATTCTCTCAGCCAAACACATGGGTGGGTTTGATTTGTACTGGCCAGTGGTAGATGTAGAAGTCAGAAAATATTAGATAGCTGGTTATTTAAACTTCAAAATAAATGGACAACAACTTGTTTGGTAGGATTGTTTATTATCAATGTATTGAGAAATGCACCCTTTCGATAATTACATCATGAATGGTTTTTGGCCTGGGAGCCTCAGTGAGTAAAAGACGCAAAGCAATTGGCTAACGTCTCATGGGAGCAAGGTTGCCAGGCCAAATGACGTAATTATCAAAAGGGTGTATTCTTTTGTTGTGTGTGTGGCATAGAGACAAGACTTGTTGTTCAGAGGCTAATTATTGAGTCTTGGGTTACCTTTATCAGCCCACATAAGTAATACAACTCTCATAGCCCTACGTATATCCTGTAATTATTTATTTATTCACTCACTTGTACTGATGATGGCATCATGAAGATGACCGAAACATGTTTACATTAAAATCATTTATCGTGTATTTCAAATGTTTTATTACTATTGTGCTACTCAGAAGTTAATACAACTCTCATTTCTTCCCTTTGAGATACAGAAGCAAATGTTGCATGTCACATGTGTGGCTCACAAAAATGTTTTTTTGCTAGTTCTTTGAACAAATTAATTATAGTATGTCTTTATTGAACCATATTTTATTCAAGAAAATCAAATTTTTTTGAAGTTTATATCCACACTAGTGAAATATAACATAAATAGCTTCATTTAAGATCCATAAAACTATTGTGCAAGAAGTTTTAAAAATTTTGCAATAATGGCTATATTTCAGAGAATCACCCATTTTGAATTTAAAATTTCTATCATTTGAATAATTCTGGTATGGTATCCCGCTCAGCCTCATCCAATAATTCTTAATTACTGAACAAAATGTGGATATATTTTCACTCTGGACAGCACATTTACCACTATACTGTACCAGTACACCACTACACTGTACCAGTATCTATTATCTCGGACCTTGCATGTATATGAACACATGACGGCAGTCCTTTTAAATGATGATAATGACCCTGAGACAAAATATCGTCTTAGAATCATCTCGTTTTTAAACAACTTGCGTCTTGAGACAGATAACAACATAAATCCAGTAACTTTGATCCAGTAAGCAAAAATCTCATAAACATGTAGTCATCTTAGAATATACATGAATTTTCTTAGAATTTTTTAATCATAACAACATATCCGTGTAGATTTATATCTAGTTTTCTAACATGACAATTTTTAAATATACTGTGCAAGAACTATATATAACTATTGAAAGCACATTGCTAAGGAAAATTACGTGATCTTAAAATTTCTATTTTTGTGGCACGAAATGAACTTGAGCGCGAATTACAAAGAGGTTAAAAGAATTCTTGGGCCATTTTTGGCGTGAAAAGCATTGCCTGAAATGGTCATGTTCTATATCACGTGACAGAAAATATTTGCTTCGCTTGAGAATTGACGTCGGTGATGAAGTCTTCGTTGTTAGAAAGAAACCGTCTAAACGTCTGTTCGCTTAAACTTACCAATTCAAGCTACATTTTCATTGTTACTTGTTGTCAAATGTCGTTACCGAAACCACACAAACTTTGATAAATAAAACAATGTGCTAAATAAGAATTATTACGCCTGTCCCTCCCACCGCCTTTTAAAATTAAAACGAATTGAACTCGCAAGTGAACAGCGAATTGAGATACCGCTTGTGTTTCTGTTAGACTTGTGATGTCGATATATCCCAATCAGGATGTTGTGTCAGAGAAGTTGAAATCGAATCTCTGTCCATTTAGAATAAGTACATTACACCACGTAATAGCCATACCTAGCTTCAAAAGCACAAAGTCGACTAGAAGACCTTCAGGCTTTAACTCTAACTTTGCCAACTTCGTCAATATAGCCTACCCAAACAATGTATAATTATCAACTGGTGTAATGTTTCACGCGGTTTGCATGTAATGGACAGCGTAATGTATGTATTAGAAATTGAGAGGGACCCGGACAAGAACACAAAAAGCATTGTTTCAGCATCACAAGCGGGTCAGACGTGTTAACTTCGCTTTGTCTTTTAAATGTATCGAAATGAGCCTTCGTAGTTTACGTCCGCCTGGCTGTGTTCGACAAAACACTTTCCAAACATTGCGAATCCTATAGATTAAGTTATTCCGGTCATATTTCTCGCATTACCGTATCTAAGCAGTAACTGTTAGTAAACTACTGTCATAAGAGCCGTAAATGTTTGGCGAGCGAAATACGAGATGAAAATACAGTGGTGGGAGCTGACCTAGTCATGTAGATATACCAAGTCGTCGTTTAGAAAACATCGACTACTCTTTTCAAAACGGTTGTCTGTTTGCAATCGGCTTAGGAGCACGAAAGTTCAGTGAATGTTAATAAAGCGAATATAACGAGGAATCTAATACGGTTTGGATACACGTACACAGAGACGGTATTCAAGAGCGTTGGGCAGGAAGACGAGACAGGCATCTAGTCTTTCAATCTTGCAGCGCTCGTTTTACAATATGCGTATATATAATCTACCTGTGCTAACACAACACTATTAATATTAACGTACCTTCGACCAGACGACGGTGCTCTGTCTCTTTGTCGCCTATTCTTGAACCAGTTGCTAACTTGGGTCAGACTAAGTCCGGTAACCTTGGCCAGTTCTCTTTTCTCTTGCGGCGAAGGGTAACGGTTGCTTTGGTACGAACGCCGTAGCGTGTCCCTGGACTTCTCTTTGAAGCAGTAGATGGTCTGATCGCCGTCCCAAATGGTACGAGGCAACGGGTGTTTTCTTCGAATCCTGTACTTGTCCACAGCTCCAAGGGAACGACCACGAAGCTTCGCCGCTTCGCTATAATGTGCCATGTACCAAAGATTTTGCAAGAGCGCGTGCGACGCAGGTTCATAAGTGTGGCTTTCTAGTATGGCATAAAGTTCACGGTAGTTGCCTTGATGGAAAGCGACAACTGCGCGGGCTTTTAACACACTTTCGCTGCCGTTTAGTAGATCGTGTGGTGGAAGCGACCAAAGAAACCGACCCAATCGATCGATATCACCCGCTTGACGAAGTGCGTCGCATACACACGCAATTTGCTCGGGCTTGAAATTGAAAGTTGCGTTTGACCGCTCAGGACAGTTCTGCTGCGATGTATTCTCCACGTTCATGGTCGCCTCGTTGTAATTCATATCGTATAACGCGCCGATATATTTTATGTTTGTACGAGCGTTTGCCTTCGCTCAAAGTGTAATTGACATATTTACTTTAGAGAATGTCACAGGTTTTTATATCAACACTAACGCTACGGCAAACATATCAACGGACGTGACATCTCGCCGCGTGATTGGTCGAGAAATTTTTTAAGCCTGGCAAGAGGAAATACCACATTTAATGCGTCATTCGTGGTGATAAACCCGCGAATAGTCACCAAGTTTTTTACATGATATCGTATATGGTAGCACACACACACCGCCTCTATACACCTTGTCCCTTGGGATGTATGACTCATCGCTATAGGTGGGAACACGCATGGCGGTGTGAAAATGACTTATCGCTAGCTATATGATGCATGGTTGCTTTTTCGCGGGATAAATCAATTAGACAAATATTGCCTTTTCACACCGTGAGAAGAACGGGATTAGTCATTAAAGAAAATATGTCAGCCATTGAGACATGTCCCGCATAAGACAAAATTAAATCTCCTTAAGTTTTACAAGCGAAACTTCATTGGGGATAATTCTTCACCTTTTGCAAGAGACATACGCGAGGATCTTAGGGTTCTTTTTTCCTTGAAATTTAGTTTTAGCGAGGGAAATTTTTAAATGTTTATTCGCTGCGCAAAATCTAACAAAGTTTTGTGTTTCCCCCCTCAAGGGAAGTCGGTGTCTGCTTACAATTTAAGCTTTGTTGACAGTCTAGGTTTTCATTGTTGGATTATGTAATGAAAAGATCAAGAATGTCCACAGAAACATAGCGTAGCTTTTCGTAATGAGTTTCAAACACGGGAAAGTCAATTTTTCAAAGTCCTTAACTTGCACGCGATTTGCAATCTTTAACTTGCGTGCGTAGGATATCAAGTTGTTTGCCTTATTCAAAGCTGCGCAATTGCTACAGTCACAGAGGCAAGTTATATCCTGTTAAAATGCACTAGATATGCCTGAGATCTGATATCTCATTCTCGTGATGACCCATCCTCGGGCGTTGTTTGTTCACATACAGTCATAAACCAACCATAGGTACGCGGGAAACTAATCTCACATGCGTGGGCTTCTAGCCATCACATCTGGACCGAAATCAATAAGCTAACCACTTTTGTAAACACGACCAGAAAATTTCTTGATATATGTGTTGTGACTTCGGGTGAAATTTTGTTTAACTTCTCCTGTAACCCACGTGCATTGTTGCCCACGTATTTTGTATTTCAACCTAGTGTTTTCCTTGATGAGCTCATCGAATGTATGACTGATAAAATCAGTGGTGAGGCATTTCCCCAAGTAAACTGAAATATCTAAACACAAAAGATGAAGAAGCGCAACAATTTTCTAAAGTAGTTAGTTTTATTTTAAAATCTCTTGAATGTAACTATAAAATATTGGAACCAAAAAATTAGTTTATGGTCCGATAGATAAACTAAGATCTAGTAAAGATACGTATTTTTTCGGTTACGATTTGGCCTGCTGTTATGGCGGGCCGCATAAGGCCCGTACGTACAGCTCACGTGTATGTATGTGTGGTGTAT
>JAOBAZ010027455.1:0-12914 GCA_026546875.1 Pteroeides caledonicum | reverse complement strand
CTTTGGAGAGATCAAGGCAATATCGTCAGCAACATTGACATTTCCACAAAAAATAGACGAACTAGTTACCAGGCCACAGTCAGTATTTCAGGCATGCGTGCCAATTCAGCGTACCTTGCTCTGACAAGTAATAATCAAATTAAGTTAATTATACTAATCATGGCCTACTTTTTCTCTCAGATTTCACTGTCTACTCGTGTCAAGAAAAATATCTGCTGAAAATTGCTTTACCCGAACATATTAAGCCCCTAATAAGCCTTCGGGCGTGTGTCTAGCAGCACTGTTAGTTTTCCGTTTGTAGAATCTTTCTACGATGTATGTTCTGTGCAAGGAGGCCAAATGCTGCAATTTAAAAAACATTTTGTGTAAAGAATTAATTACCTGCTAGTTTGTTCATATTATGTGCTAACTGGGCTATCTCGTAATGACCTGATTCCATTTTGTACTCTAGAAAACCAAGTACTTTATCTTTGATGCTTTTCCCCCCTTGATCTAAAAAAGTCGTCCACGTCCCACCATGACGTTTTTTGAAGACATCAGTATATTCAGTTATGTTACAGGAAGAAATGCGTTTTTGGTAAGCGGGGAATAGCTTCATTGCATTGGAGATTAACGAAGGATTTGCATCTTCTGTCGCGAGGGAGTGTGCTAAAAACGCCTCTTCCATTTGTGACAAAACTGGTTTGGTCTTTCGATTGGCTTTGTCATCTGAAATTATAGCAAATACGACATTGCTTTAGTCGAACTAAGGTCAGTGGAAGCTTACCAACATGGCTGAGATACTTATGGTAAGACGTCCTTGGACGTCAATATTTTACTCGAAAAAGTATATTATTATAGTGGTGCCGCGTAGGCAATAGGTAAAATACAAGCGAAAAGTACACAAGCCAGGGTCCGTTACGTGAAGTAAATTGTACTTGTCAGTTTTTTCAGTTTAGAATTTCGTTATGGCTAATGCTTACATCTAAAGAAGTGACTTGTTGAATCGACTATCGTTTATGAACCTAATTGTCATCTAATGCTATGTACGTACTTTTTGCCGCTGTTTTAACATCTTCAGCCCATGTTTCACAACTCGAGGGTGTCAAATCAAGCAGGCTTAGCATATCGTTCAGTTGTTCTTGTGCATTCTCTATAGCTTTTTTTGCCTGAAAGAAAAATGCCAAAATATTCCAAAAAATACTTGGTACTGTATTTATCTACTATAAAAACTGTACCTGACTATAGCGCCTGGATAGCATCAGAGGCATGCGGGTGATTTTCCATTTGTTCCACATCAACGCATGTACAGTGAGCAACTCTTCTCTAGCTAAATATTTTCCGGAAAAATTACAGATAATTACTAGTTAGTACAACAATTAAGTAAATTAAATAAACGTCTACTGTAAACCAGCACGGGGAATTCTCACTGGATCTCGTTAACATTGTGTAAACATTTAAAGGTAAAATGCAATAAAAAAAAATTGTCTAATTTTTCTCAATCATGTTAAAGAAAACAGTGATTTAAGATCACTAAAAAAATTTCAACGTAAAATATTTAATAATTTTCAAGTTATCGACGTTTTTTTGAGTAAAAATGTCACACATGGTCACGTCGGGAATTGCTGTAAAACGCCTTGGAGTTTAGTCAAGAGTGACGTCACTTTTGACATTGGGAAAGTTTAATTATCACATAGTCTTTCTAGAAACTTGTTTACACTGAACAAAGGCGATAACTTAAAAGAGTATTTATTGTACTTGAGTTGTCACCGAAAAAAATTTTTCTTACTTCGTTTTCACCTTGTTCTTATGATTGAAAAAAATTTAAATATCTCGTCCTTTCTTCGCGAAAATGCCGTTAAACTCTCGGAAATTATTTTGCAAAAACTAATTCTTTAACCAAACCAAATTCTCAATAAAACTTTGTTATTATAATCATCTCATCACACGCTTTAAGTTGAGACAAAAAATTTTTGGTTGCATTTGACCTTAAAACAATTTTTGTCGTTAGAGACCTTCAGGCAGCATGTGCTTGGTAGTATTCCCAAGTCTAGAAAAATGGCTATTGATCTGCTCAACTTCTTCTCCTGTTGTAGCACTAGCTGAATTCTGCCATCTACCACCCCATAATACCTGAAGGAAATTAATACATATATTTCATTTGAAAAGTAAATTAGGTAGGATGATTAAGTAAAACAGTTTCCAATGTGATATTGTTAGAGTACATTGTTACCTGGCACGACCAGGAATGTGCCTTCGCATGCATCACTGATAATGCAGGTTTCATCTTTGCTGCAGCTTCTGGGTCATGTTTTCTCAACCATGGCCAATAAAGACAAATGACATCATACCACATAAAGTCAACCTTGCCTTCCAAAAATGTTTTCTGTATGTAATATGCATAACCATACATCTCCCCTTGTTTCATGTTCACAGCATGCTGGGCCACACAATGTCTGCACCCAACAATTTCCAGTCCCGTCTCATCACGATTCCTTTTCTTTTTGCCTATGTGTTTTGCTGCTCGCCAATTGCTGTCTCCACACAATGAACTGTTCTCCGAGCCCTTGTGAAACAAAAAATCAATAAAATTTATACAAATTACTGTACCTAATTACACAAGTCAACCAAGTTGTTAATATCCCAGTTCTTATGGTAACTACTCAATAACATCAAGGTATGTTCCAGGTCTTGAAAATATGTTCTACATCTTATAACAAGTAAGTGTACTTAATACTTTAGAGAACAGTAGGAAACTTTGTCTGCACTGTCACATAAGTACACAACAACGCTTGTGGAATGTTTCCTGATCAGCAGAACACTCCCTAATACTGTAGAAATATAAGGCCTTCTGCACAACCATTTTCTACAGTAGGGAGCATTAGTTGAAAACAATGACTCGAGTCATTAGAATAAATAATTGGACAGTACAATACACATACCTCACTTGCTAAACCTTTATCCTTTACATAACATTTTTGGAGATGGTCAGAAACCTTTTTATCTGATGCAATAAAAGATTCCCCATAATAGCTCTCTCTTTGCTTCCTATAATCGAACAAATAAAAGCAAATCAAATGTTTGAATAAATAATGAATTCTGAGTTAGAATTACCCAATGGTTCAATGTGTTCTGTACTGATTGCTCATTATTTCTTTTTATGTTGTTGTTTTCTCTCTATTATTACCACACATGCTGACATAATGTATTTATTGATATATTTAATATTCCTAACACCAGACGATTATTTTCTAAACAAGGGAAAAACAGTCATAAATAAGCTAACAAGCAATCACTCAAACTACACTGTTACCATACTAGCAGAAACCACCTAGTGCTTAATATGTTTAAACTAAAACCTTAGCTACACTGTATAACAATTTTTGATCAAACAAAAACTAAACTTCAATTAATGGCTTTATTATAATCTTTCAACCCATTATAAACAATCAAGAACTTTGATCTGCCACATGTCTTACCCTCCTGCTGATGTAAACCGATATAACTTCATATTGCCATCCACATGTGCAGAATGTTGGGACACATTGCAAGGAGGACATTCCAACCACATTTTTTGTTGCAACGCTTCCAACTCAAACTTGCAAACTTCCACTCTTTAAATGCCCTGTTAAATGTACTGGTGTTTATAACTGACATCTGCACAAATATGCAGAAAATGTAAATATATGTCGCTCAAATCTATCAGCAAATCATGTAAAGGATTTGAACCCTTCCCAGGAAAGTCTTACTGAAAAGCAACTTTCCTGGACTTAGTATTAAGACAATGGTGCTGTTATCAAATCACTAAAAGACAACTATGAAAAATGGTGGAAAACACTTTAAAATCTAAATCACCAATTGTAATTTATTAACATTTAGTCACAAAATCAATTCCACGTCATTATAAAGTTAATAGGAACACATCTCATGTCAGATAACAAGTTTATTTTTTAAGTGGAAACCTCCAAAACAATTTTTTATTGCATGACAAAATTACTGCAATCTTATTAGTTGAGGGCGCAATTATTTCATTTCACTTGCACTGAAATAATTTCACTCAACTCTGTTCAGTTGGCTAAACTGGGAAAATTGAAAAAACTGAACATTTGATGTTGGCAAGATGCAGACTACCTAGGAAACAACCAGTCCACAGGCTTATTCATATAATTTAAAAATTGCAAACAGGGACAACTGAAAGCTGTTCAGTGTTACAACAGTATAAATTCAGTTATAACTGTTAATATATAGTGTAATAGCAGTAATTACCCGGAATAGCACTGCCTGCCTGACAATTTAGTCTTGCTATGGAAATTGTGCTCACGAATGCTAAAAACAATGCAATTTCGGTGCATTTGTGTATAAATCACTTGTACGAGTCAGTGTCAATCATTACTTGCACTCCTGCTATTAAATTAATTTAAAAAAATTAATTTATAATTGGAGATACATACCCTTCCCTTATTAAACGAAAAGTCCTGCAATCCAAGAAGGAATGAACGTTCTGAGACACCTGGCATTCTTTTCTGCAATATATCAACATGCTCAAAAAGTTCTTGATCAAACAAGATGTTGAAATTGACAGGCGTTCCTGGCCATAAGCCTGCTGATACAACACCCTCTGTAGTCAACTCAGATTGTATGGTATTCTTGCACTTGCAACAGCTATAGGCAGGGATAATATTGAGGTCAAACCTTCCTAAAACATGGAGTTACAGTACCTAAATGAGTTTCAGGTTGCACAGAATACATACCGTAATACTGTACACTCAGTATTAAGCAGGACCGCATATAAAGTGCAATACCTCTTATAGTGATAAAAACCATCTGATTATTACTATATACAGGTTGAAACCCAAATTTCCCTTGACATATTGTACACCGTTGTGGGATACAACACAGAAAACCTCTATCTATGAAATAAAACAAATAAAACATACAGACTATGTCACATCCTAGTATTATATCTAGAACAACAGATTATTTTACCAGACAATGGAAATACAGGCTAAAACATACTTATGTCAACAAGACGACCATCACAACTAATTCCTTGTGTTGGGAGAATTGGAGAAAAGGTACCATCAAGTTCCAAATATTCCCGATCATGTCAGCATTTCGATGCTGACTCTCATCACAAACACCACAAAGCACACCAACAGCATGGCACTGCATACATCGAATTCTCCCATGGTCACCAGCACATTTGAAGCACTGTTTACTCACTCCTGCCTGGCGACACAGCATGGCATGAAAAATACTTGGTCTTTTTGACTCCCAATTGACATTCACAGATTTCATGCGTTTCGCCCATGGAACAACTTTTTTGTGAGTACTACTGGCCTTCCAATCTGATAGGTAAGATTTCACCTCATCAAGCAAGCCATCGAATTCTATATCGCAGATGAAGTAGTGGTGGTTACCGGTTGTTACAGTCACCATTGTAGAACGTATTTTTACTACTTAATGGGCACAAGTAAGATAAAACAATTTTAGTACTTACCGCTCTTGAAAACCTGCCCGTCAGTATCATCGTATGGATTACAATTTCTGTCATCTTCCTCAAACTCGAACTCATGTGAAGAATGTCCAATCTCGCCTGATTAGAATAAAATTAAAAGACAATTAAAATGGCCCAGTGCTCCTACGAAGGTATAAAGTACTAGCAATACTAATATTGTCTTTATATACAAGAACAAAGCAAACCTGCAGGAACTGTTTCATCTGTTTGTCCGGTTAAATGTTTCGACACACTTGCCACTTGGTCGCTTCGACGTCTGCTAAAATACACCCGACGACATGTCTTTTGGTCGCGTTTAAAAAACACCGACTTTCTACATTTCTTCTTTGTCTTGCTTTTGCCATCATTACCTATTCTTGCAGATAAATCTAAAATAAGCTCTTCCAACGTTTTTTTTTCACCCTTAGAGCCGCGCGCCATTTTGAAAATACTACATCTAATTTAGTAATTCTGTTACTCGACTAGTGACTGTATATACCCGAGCGCAGAGGGTTCCTGTAATGGGCAAGAGCACTTGCATTACTGATTATTGGTAATTCAAGCCATTTGAACACTTACTGATAATCGGTAATGCTAGGTACGAGGATATGTTGATAATTTCCATAATCGTTCAGCAGGATTTGCCACACTTCCACAGCCATAAACCACACATCTTTTCGGCATTTTGTCGAAGTTTAAATGATTTCATGAACGAACACTGACTCCTTGTATAGTATTTCTCTAGCAATTTGATTCACTATGGTCATCCGATGACGTAGTATGTTTACTCGACCCAGACCTTTACAAAACGCGGCTTTTTTACAACATGGTCCGACAAAGGGCCGAAAATAACACCTTAAACAATTTTTTCACGATTTTTCACTATTTTTCCCAGATTTTACATACTTAAGTCTATCGGAATAGCGAAAAAAAAATTTGGGTGAGAGTTGCCCTTTTAAGCAGACATACTCAATAAAAACTCCTAGTATGAAGGAAAATCGATGATTTTAGATTGGTATACTTGCAAACAGCCATATTTGGGTTAAATTAATTTTAACTTCTGCTAAAAATCACAAACCCGTAATAGCGGAAGTGCAGTAAGAATTCTAATTTTAGAATATTTCTATAATTTCGCAATAGGTGTATATATAGAGTACAAATACAACTTCAACAATGCATGGAGTAAAAAATAAGAATATAAATGATGCAAGTTATTTGTTCATATAAATCTTTTTAAAAAATCAAAGTTGTTTGTTCAATCTTTGGCAGCAAACTTCTTGCCACGCCTGTTAACTCTGTTCTGTTGAACATTCTTGGCAATACGGATAAAACTCATTCTCCACCACAAGGTCTTCAATTGTTCCACAGTGAATGCAGATATCTTCGTACCCAGCTGAATAATACGATTTTTCTATGTGTGAACGACAGTCAAGATTGGCTCGCACATAAACGTTGGACAAAACTGACTTTTCAGCAGCCTCAACATTCTCAAAAACACTGCCACAACTGTATAGGATTGTCTCCATTTCTACCTCTAGCTCGTTTCTCATTTTCTTGTTTAGCTTCTTACCAGCATGAAGGCATCTCCACTTCCCGCACTCTTCACATTAAATGACTGTGCCAACGTTCTTCGCGGTTTGTGCAGTGGGACTAAAAGGGCAACCATGCCCTTTTTTGAGAGGGCATGGTTGCCCTCTCAAAGGGCAATGTTCTTCAGTTGTACTAACCTGTAAATATTTAGTGGTATATACTGTATATATCAATTTCGATTAAAATCATGCTACCATTACTGCGATATGAGATTGTGTGGTGGCTACTGAGTAGCGAGTACCAGTACTGTAAGCAGCAGTCATGTCAGATCAAAGTGTCTACCTTGCCATATAGCTCCGTAAATGGCTTGTATCGTTCGCCAGATGGAACAGGAGCAGGCAAGTGTTGTACTTGTTGAAACACATCTTCAGGAAGCCTTGAAATGTTGCAGATCCTACAGTCTGGGCTGTGACACTTCAAGATGCTAAACATGTCATGCCTAGTTTTGCAGTGAGTATCAAGGAATTTCTTCAAGTCCCTTTTGCTATTCAGATCCTTTTTGGTGCGGTCATCTGGTGTACGTGATTCATCAACCTGTAAAAAGGAACAACGTTGTATTAAAATAAAGTATGCACAAATGTGAAAACCACAATTGCTTCATATTTACTTTTTTGTTTATATTTGGGTTATAAACGCATAAACCACACTAATACCTTTAAAATTTCTTCTCAGAGTTTGTTAATGTCTTCCTCGGATGCCGCATTGTTGCATTTGAAGCCGTGTTCTTTCAATTTTAACCTCTGGATGAGTTCTGACAGAAGTTCTACCATGGGTTCAGTGGAGTGAAGAACTTCTTCCTTCAGCTGTGGGATCTTTTTGGCCATCTCACGGATAGTCTTTAATGAATTGCAGCGCTTCAGTTTGTTCTCATGCGGAATCTCTTCTCCATAACTCCCACACCTTGTAAAAATTAAAATTTATCACACTCATAATTCTTTCAACAGGATTCTTCCAACTGTGTTGTGGAGGAGTACGCACAGCACATAGGAAATCCAGATCCAGACTGAGCTAAAGAGCTATCAATAATAGTTGAACAGAAAGGTAAGTTAACCGATGGTCTGGGCCCCCATCACTATACAGAAGGAGCACTGGCTTCACAGGTGCCAAATCTTAAAGAATTTTCTTCAGCTCTGCCATGTTTCTACGGGGAGATGAAGGTTGGAATGCATTTTCTTTGAAGATGACAAAGACCTATCCACGGTGAAATGATTGTTCAATGCTTTCAGGAACATCAATAAGCATTGCAACGCTAGGGGTTAAACTGAGTCTGGTGAAGTCATGGTCTGCCAAGGCAAGCTTCTTATCTTTTGACACCAGCACTTGTCTTCCACGCTCAACAGCAGCAACAGGATACTTAGGCTGCCCCACTTTAACTGTATGCTTGTCGTCATTTAATGAGGCAAAAGTGAGGTACCCACGGAATGTAACACCAAACTCCTTCAAGTATCTAAACAATGCAGATGCATAATGTGCATTAACATGTGTTGCTCTAAGTTTTCGAGCTTGTACCATGAACTTGATTCTGAGACGACAAGTGTAGCGGCTTGCTGTTTTCGCTGTGGGTCTTCGTGGCCAAAATTGAATTCGCAGCCACTGGATACTAGGTATGGCAGTTCCTTCTAGGCACTGCTTGAAGACCTGTTCATGTATATCTCGTACACGCAAAGCAGTAGCAAGGTGGGTAACCACATCGGTATTTTGAGCCACAACATGTCTTCTGTCTTCCACAGCGGTGTCTACTGAGGCATTGATATATTGCTGACATTGCTCGAGGAAGTCTTTATACAGTTCTGGGCGGCTGTTGTTGCAACGCAGATCCCAAATCAGACCTGGGTATTCCTCATCTAGGATTCTGGAAACTCTCTGGTCTACCTCAGCCTCAGTTGTGGTAGATGCAGCACTGTTGTCGCCAGTCAACCTTCGATAAGCAGCACGAAGGAATGCTGACTTGCAACCAGTTGCTCTGGATAAAATCGTGCTTCATTGCTCTTGAGTGGAACACTGGAAATTCCTTCTTCATCTTCTTACCAATGCTCTGAGCCTCATTCAGTAAATCAGATTTGGTTTTTTCGTGGCTTACTCGCCAAAGAAAGTGCAAGTTTTGTCCCCCAGTGCCACTCCTGGTGAACAATAAAGACTTGCAAGGTGTGACAATGTTGGAAATAAAGTCATGCCTTCTCTGGCGGTTGTCTGGTAAGTGAGGAAAACAGGTTTAGCTTCATCAGCCTGAAGAAGTGCCTCGTGAACAGCCCCATATGCCTTCCTTGCATTGTAATTGATTTCAGTTTCGCACAAAACTCTGAACAGATCTTTATCATCATGTGGAAATTCGAGTCTGCTGTGGTTTTCTTTGACCTATATAAAAAGACAATACACAAGCGCTTAATACAGCATGTACAACCAGTCAAGAATGAGAATAGACTCTACTACTGTATTTTTTAAAACCAAACAGATATACCGCCTACTTACACGTTTATTCTGGCTTGAAAGGTATTTGGCATATTTCATCAGGCTATCAGCAAGTGAAAGAACAGCAGCACAAACATCTTTCCATGAATCCTGTTTGAGGTATGAAGCAAGAGCCAGACTGTACAAAGCAGAAGCATGAGCTTTCAAATCGTCTTGCTGAAGAAAGGTGTGATCAATCTTCATTTTCCTCTGCTGCTCAGAGCGGCGATAGCCAGAAAAACGATGAAAAATATCTGGTACATGGTTTCCTCGACTAGCAAGGGTGGCATGGTTGTGATCAATATACCACATGGCATCAGCAATAGTGTTCACAAATGCGCATCCCAATGACTGGGCAACATCAGGTGACCATCCTAAACCCTTGCTTTCCAACCACTGCAAACAAATATTTTGGTCCTCAGAGAATTGAAATGGCTGCCATGGGTGCTATTTTTCAGTTTAACGAAGGAGCTGCCAGCAAGCATCTTGTGATGGAAAAAGCGGGAATTTCTGCGGGCGAGCATTCTCTCAGCAGTAGTGCACAGAAAGACCAGAAGAGGGCACATTTTTCAAAATGGAAAGCCTCTCAAAATCAAAAAAGAGTAAGAAAAGAAAAGGCAAACTCAATGCAGAGGAGAAAAGAAGGTCGAAGGAAGGCACCAGTTACAGTGCAGGAAAGTTCAAAACATTGACCCATTACAAAACAGCAGTACTTCTGATGCTCAACTATTGCTCAACTCCAACCAAAAAGATCTCCAACAAAAAGAATTCCTCAAGGAAATGACAATTTGGGTAACAAACAAAGTTAGTAAATGTGATTCCACCAAATAAGGTGTCTCAATATGTACAAAGTTAGGTAAAAGCCAGATTATTGCATTTCCTTAACTTTAATTGCGATTTCTGCAAAATGGCATTTTACATAATTAACGGCCTTATACCGTTTAGCTTATAACTGTTGTTTTTAATCAATTTGGCTGGAAATTGCTGAGTGGGTTGTTACAATGTACTGCAGCAAAGTGACACAAAGATTTTAAGATAGCAGCTTTAATGCATAAGATATTGTCATTTAGATTATAAAATATAAAAAAATATTTTGTCTTGTTCCCCTGGCAACAGAAATGACAAGTTTTCAAGTTCCTTGTGTCATGTTTTTAATCTATCATATAGTTATTTAAACCTGCCAAGCCGTATGTCAATAATATTGCCAGTAGAGCCAAAATTTTAGCAGCAATGTTTTACTGAGTTCATGTACTTTCAGAAAATATATAGTTCTCCCTTCTTTGGTCCAATGGTTCTATTGCTAGGGCATTTTATCTACGGCTACCCGAAATCAACAAAATTCAGGTGTATTGCCCCGTTAACGACTTGTTTACATCCCATAACATGCAAATCCTAATGTTAACAACAGGCGGCATAGCAACGGTAAAGAATATTTGTTAGGTTTAAAATTTGACAACTGTATACGTTTTAAATCGTTTATCGTTCTTCGTACGGCTAGTCTTAAAGTTTCTTCTTCTAACACATCGCTTAGGTTCTACACTAAAGCTAAATACGCTATAATTTTCCCAAAGTTTAGCGGTTTTAATGCTTGATAAATAATATCCAGCAAAGTATAGTCAGTTGTGTTGTGAGTACCGAGTTTAACGCTTAAGCTTTGTAAGTCTGAAATCGCTAAAACGTTTTTCGAACGTTCAAAAAGCATACCGGATACTGAACTTGCTGGATGTCATTATGTGGTACAGTATTTAAGTGTAGATTGGAAAGAATTGTTCAATTTCAAAGTGTGATTTTGAATTATGTGGTTTTTATTTGGTTTTAACTTTTTGGTCAAAATATCACCACAAATAGACACCTGTATTGCACTGAACATCAACATCTTAAATGCTTCTGATATTCACTTCTCCAATCTTGCACTAGGAATTACCATGATTGTGTCCAAAGATAAACTCTGATACTTCAGAAAAGCGATACTTCACCATGCATTCTACTTTTTCTTGCCTAGCATTTTGACCTGCCCAGCTGTTTTCGAACTTAACTATTTCAAATGCAATTTTCACTCAGGAATTTTGCGATAATTGTCAAAAATATTTGTACAAAATCTAATTATGGATCTGCAAAAATATCAAACATTTGTTTTCTGGTAAATATAACATTCATCACCAAATCGTTTTGTTTGTAGAAAGTGGTGATCAATTTTTTTTTGTCCCTGGGACTAAAACAGAAAATACAGTTGTTGGTGATACTTATAGTCCTAAAGAACTATTGGAGACAATAACTCCTTCTGCAGACAATACTCTCCAGAGGATCAGTATAAGCAGAGACCACCTTTTGAGGGAAAGCATAAGTGTTTTCAAGAAACGGAAGTTCGACTTTACAACCTCTGTACGAGTTGTGTTTGAAGATGAGCCGGCTGTGGATGGAAGAGGACCCTAAAAATACTTCACAATTCCCCAAGAACTTGTTTTTCCTTCCTGTCCTATTCTGCTCTTTGAAAGTCGTGATTCAGTTATAATCCCAATGCACAACATGGATGCAATCCGAGCAGCAATGTTTAAGGTTGCAGGAAGAATGATCACAACAAGTGAACTTAAGGGGGCAAGACATCTTACATGGCTACGACACAACATTTGTTGTCATTTACAAGGAATACAAGATAAGGCAACAAGCTATATATCAATTTAATGCTCAGAACATGCTCTAAAAGAATATTAACATTACAGATGACATAAACTGATATATCCATAGAAAAATAGTTAGAAAGTCCAACAAAGCTGTGTCAGGACTCGCATTATTGAACGTCTATCTGGTAAGAAACTATTAAGTAAGAAACTTGTATTTAATAATCTTCCTCCCACAGTTAGTTTGTATAACAGGGTACAAATTAACGGAAGCTTTTAGTCTAGATCCTATTTTGAACTTCTACACAGCATATAGAAAATTAGAATAACACAATGTCAACAAAACTGCAATAAAACTCTCAAATTTTGAGGGCTAACTGTGGGCGAGGAAGATTATTAAATACAAGTGTATAGTAACTGAACTTACTAAATAAACTTTCAATAATGCGAGTCCTGAAATAGCTTTGTTGGACTTTCTAACTATTTTATATCAGTTTATGTCATCTGTAATCTTGATATTCTTTTAGAGCATGTTTTAAGTATTGAATTGATATATAGCTTGTTGGATTATCTCGTATTTGTAAATGACAACAAATTTTGTGTCGCAACCATGTAACTCGACATTTTAAAGGGACCCTCCACTCTAAAAACAAATATCAACTAAATACCTCTAAATGGCGTGAAATAAACATCTACGTGCATTACGTTTCTCTTAATTGTATCCTTCGTTTGTAATTTACTTTCAAAGTTGAGCCTCTGAATCCATGGAGGCCGCCATCTTG
>JAOBAZ010027344.1:0-12917 GCA_026546875.1 Pteroeides caledonicum | reverse complement strand
TCAGCGATCGGTCATTGTTTCCGTTATGAAGAAAAAAGTCTAGTATAGGGCGTTAAAGTTGAAATTTGATTATTCTTACCGCGAAGGGACTATGGACTAGTATGTATCTAAAAGCCTTATTTAATATATAAATGATGTCTCATAATGAAATATGCGGAAAAACGAGTAAGCATAATACAGTTTCAGTCAATAAATGTCACTACTGCATCTCTTGTTAGCTGTTTTAGATGAAAACTGCAAATCGACACAGTAGCCCAATTCGTAATTAAGGTAAATTTTATAAGGCCAGTTAGTACTTGTACGGTGGCGATTCCGTTGGGCTCACCCTCTATTATTAATCAGTAGGTCCTAATGAACATCTCTGCCAAATTTGGCGCTTTTGTCACTTCTTTAGCGATCCGACCAATATTAAGTCATAAGAGACCTGACTACAATGATTAAGTATAATTTTCCTCGAGAGATGCTAGTTTCTTGTAAATATTTAGACATTGAAAAAAATTAATTTTTTCACTTAATTTTTAATTGTATAACTTAACATAAAAAGTATGTTAAATTAAAAGGTATTTTAGGTTATAATGTAATATACATGTATTTTACAATTGTTTTCAATATATAGGATTTTATATTGACAAGAATTTGCGTTTCTAAATTACAAATACTCTGTTTTAAATTAGCCAAAACACTGCATACCACTCATTCTACAGGATTGTTGCAATAAAACAGACATTAAGTAATATTATCTTGCGTAGGAAACGTTAAATTGCACGGACTAGAAAATTATACAGTTTTTTACAAAGTATTAAACAAAACAGTTCCGATGGACGACTAAAAGTTCTAAAATGCAGTAACGCGTTATACCATGTAAATAACCAATAGAAACGTACCTGTAGGAACAGGTTTTCTTTTTGCCAAAAGCTTTCTAAATTTTTCAATTTCTTCCTTTTGTTGATTGATACAATCTTGTTGTCTAAATAAGAAAAACGAATACGAGAACGAAATTATGAGAACACAGGATCAGCCGTTCACGCTGACTGTAGGCGACACAAGGCATAAAAATGACCAGCTGTCATGTAGACGCCGCACCATACATAGGAACAGCTAAAATTTCACACCTGCTTGGTTAAGCCAGTCAAACTGTGCCATTCACCAAAGCAACAACGCGCCAACATAATATTTATCCAATCAAGTGACTCTTTCAATTTTAGGAGTTTAATTGCAACACTTTGGGCATGCAAGTCATGGGGAATAGAACACCAGTGATTAGTCATAAATTTTTACCTGCTTTTTTTTTGACAAGGTTTTGGTTAGATTTTTTGATGAACAATAAGTACTACCCGTAATTTAAAAGAGCATCTACTTTAATCCTACCTCAATATTGATCATTCGGCCTTCGGTAAAGGTTTTTATACTTGTTATGGGATTTTGGTATATTTTGAATTATCCTTTTCTAGTTATAAGATATCCTTGATGTTTCAGGATAATCCAAAATGCCGTGAGACCTCTCCCTTAAGTTGGCACATTGAACATGATTTCTACTCATGACATAGTGAATCCCCAAATGGCATTTTATACACCTTTTATCAGCACAACTAAAACCTCATTAACTGTGGAAAGGTTTATTTGTAACAGACTGGTTTCTTACAAAACTCGAACGCTAACTTGGAAGGAACTATCACTAACTAAATGATACACAATCAAAATTCTAATTACTTTTGTATGTCTTTGAACAAATATCCATCTTCCCAGGTTTCCACAAAATGAGCACCTTGCCTAGAAAAAGAATGTAATTAAGCTTCAAATGTACAAAACATATTCCCGTAGAAACACGATATGTTGTGGTTATTCAAATATTAACTTGTAATAAAAATACAACAAACTACGTATTGCGTAATAAGAATTAGTATTACTTATTTAAAATAATTCATGGCTTCTGATTGGCTAATAGCCATGTGCGAAATCGTCATGTACAACGCGAGCGACGTGATAACGAGGGACATAACGTGAACGAAATCGTCGTGTCTCACTATATGACGTCGCGAGGACGGCGAAGGAGCCTGAAATGCGAAACAACACAATTGGCTTCCTTTAAGGTAGCTTGATACAGTTTTGCTAAAATTGTCAACTCTTAGTTTGAATAATTGCCAAAGTGTACCCCATAACTGAAGGATAAATGTGCACTTATCATATTACTAAACGTGCTGACAAATGTTTGAGAAATTTTTCGAGCTGTTGCTATGGCAACTTTCAAGATGGCTGTTACACACTGTAAAAATTTTTTTTACACACACTCGCAAACGAGCATGGTGACACCTCAATTTTTTTCAGCAATCGTTTTCTTAGCTAGCCAGTTATAAGTAGGGCAATTTTACAGATTTTGTTTAAAATTGCCCCACTTATTACTGGATAACTACGAAAACGACTGCTGGAAAAATTGTGGGGTCACCACGCTCGTTTGCAATATAATCGCAATTAAAGTGTAATTGGCAACCATCTACAAACGTCATGGTTGCCATAGCAATGGCTCGTACGGTCAGTTATAAAATTATTTCTCGTTCGAATACTTCTACCTTTCTGTTTTTTATCTTTTGGTGTACATATTGACAATTCAAACTAAAAGTTGACAATTTTACCAAAACTGTATCGAGCCACCTTAAGGGAAAGTAATTCTCCTTTTAACGAAATAATAAAACAATTATTGAACTCGGTTTTCGCAGGATACGAAAAATTATCAAATATTCGGCTTCGGTTAATAACGACATTCGGCTTGATAATTCTTCATATGACGCTCGACCTCATTCACTAATTAAGTATTCTAACTCAAAAATAGGAGTTTAGATGTGTAGATATTTTGTTTTCCACATCAAGTTTGATTTCAAAACATTAAACTAAGTTAACGAGTAAGAATCGAGCTTGCAAAAAAATGTATAGTTTCCGTTGTACGGTACTGTAGTTAAAATGTGAACTTATTTTGTCCCAGGAGTTCCGCTATAGACAAAAAATCTACGAAGTCCTGTTGTTCCATGTTTCCTTAGCTGACGCCTGCCGAGGCAGCATTTCCCTTACGGTAGTAACTTCTACTATAATTTAATTGCATGTATTCCATGCACGTACAGTATTGTTAATAAAGTTGGTTGACAATTTTAAGATGGGGGTCATTTTTCTCCGAAAGACAGCAAACGAAACAGTGACAATCGGGGCTCGAACGCCACAAATATCAATCATGTGACATAAGAATAAGGATTCGTTGCATCCCCCATGTCAGGTCAAAGCAAGAGATGCCTAGGAAACGAATGTGTTGATTATTGACAACATGCTTCTGTCCCTAACACAACAAATTAAGGAGTACAGGTACGTACCTTGTGGGAACATATTGTCCAAGCCGCAAACGGTTGTTCATGCTTTCTTTTTTAACTTTCTGCTTACGATGTTTTGACTAAGAAAAAGAAAACAGATTGAATACAAAGCAACTGGTCAACAATCAAACTCGCTTTATAATACAAAGAAAATACTTAACGTAAACATTTGCCACAAAAGTAATGCTTATTCTTGCGAGTTTCAAATCCAATTATAAAAAGATATGAGGACGTTTTTGGAGTTATGTTATTGGTATTTTTTAAAACAGCGTCACCTACTCACAACTTTTTTTCAAATTAGGAAAACAAGGTAATTGCTTTGTTAGTTCCCATGTTTTTCGAGTTTTTGTCCAGGGGTACAGTAACTATACTTGTATTTTTCAAAAAAGTGCGGGTTTTCCACAACCAACTTCATATATACATGTAGTTGCCGACAGACGAGTTTAGTTCCCATGCCCTCTCGCCCTCTGTGTAATTTCCGTTATATACTGTACATTTAATACCAAAAAAATAACCGAGGAGTATCCCACAGTCAAAATGTCATGTTTTTTTTTCACAATTTTTTCCTGCCATGCGAAAGTGTACTTACATTTTGGGAACCGTTTGTAGCTATTATGCATGTCCCCATGCATTGGCATGCAAAGTTTTTTTGCATATCACTGTAGGAAAATGACTCAAAATGTGTATGCAATATAACAGATATATTGTATACATATTTTGGGATGGATTTATGAACAGAATCGATTCAATGACAAAGTTACGAAAGTTTCTTAGTCATTATACACATGTGTACTGTACGTGTTGAAACATCATTTGAGCAAATTTGCATATGACAAAAACAATTCAAAATAATTAGTCGAGAACGAAGCTCGGAAAAACAAAAGTGTACACAACATGAACCAAAATATTCAAACCATTTCCCTAAATGTTTTTCATCATTAAAATAATATCAATATACTGTACACTATACTGTAATGAACAGTCGTTACTGTATATTACGCACGACTGCATTTTACTATATTTCTTAACATACAAATTTTACGACTGAGTATTTCATTTCCAAGTGTTGGTACTTGTCAGTAATACAGAGCAATGGGCGTAAAATTCATATATCTGCAACACTACAGTATATAATACCCTATACGTCTGACACCTGGGAAAATTTGCATGTCGCGTTTTCAAGGTAAAGATAATGCGTATACATGTCGGTCTATTTACAAAATCATCTTCAGAGAATAATAAAAAAGGGAAATATTTCATGATTTCTAACAGTTTTAGACAATACGAAAAATGTATAGGCTAAAGCGAGATTTGGACACACCTTGGGGATACTGGTTCGCCGCTCCATCCAGTGAGCTATTCAGCCAAATGAGCTTAAATCTCGCCAATACGTTTTTTATGTTGCTTAAAACAGTGTTAAAAATCATGAAATATTCCTATTTCATGCTATTCTCTGAGGATGATTTTGTAATAGAAACACGGTACATGAACGTCCTCTCATGGATCAGCGTTAAGTCGTCACGAAAATATTTGGATAAAAGCTCACCATCATGGCTAAATAGCTCACTAGCTAGAGCAGCGGACCGGCCTTTCGAAAGGTGATCTCACTTCAGCCAATACGTTTTTCGTATTGTCTTTAAACAGTGTTAGAAATCACGAGATATTTCTTCCATGTATGTCTACATGGTCAATACATTACTTAAATTCCCATGTCTTTACACCTGATTTTACATGTACTTCAAATAAAAACATCACACAGCACGTCACTTACCTCTTCAATCAAAAGTTCTTTAATAAAATTAATGCACTAAAAACGAACAAAGCAAAACTAGTGTTACTAGCCAGTTACCTGCATGGAAGACTGCGGGTAACCTACAGTATACGATTAGAAAGTTGATCTACAGGTATATTGTCCAAATTTTGAACGTTACTCAGCCCATAGTCACCAGTTCTAGTGGAATTTTGGCATTAAAAGAAGCACACATTGTTAAAAAATGCTTCATAATCACAAGTACTACTCAGAATTTTATCTCGCACGGCCAAATAATAGACAGTTTTCATGCTTGGCGTTTTTTTGGCGCAAATGTGACCGCTAATTTTTACAAAAAGTGATGTTTTAATGTGTGATGTTTACCAGCATGTTGACATACTAAGGCTCGCTTCTCACCTAATTCGCCAAGAAAACCTTCGAAGTATTTGAATAAATAATGTATTTTAACTGACACAAACCTACTCATCTTTAGAATTTATTAAAAAGTAAAAAAATTATACAGTTTAATGTTTCTTTTCATTAATAACACACTATTGCCCGCCACTAGAGATTGTCTTCATACACGTATATAAAAAATATTAGTCACAGATTGGAAATGTCCCAAGGATTAAATTTAAAAGTGCAACGTACCCTCTCATTAGTTTCCTTTAATTTCTTTTCCATTTTCTAAGCAAACAAAAAACTTTTTAAAAACATTGTTACAACATTTAAGTTAATAGCATTTAAATTTAAATTTCAAATAACGATGCACTCTATGAGAAAAAAAATATATACTGTATTTTTCTGTTAAGTGTACTGTATGAGTTGCTAAAAACAAGACACAACTTCTTAAATGGCATACTGTATGACAGCAATTTGTTTATGACAGAATCCTAGAGTTACTGATGTGTGGTTTATCATGGGGTAAGTTGCTGTTAAGTGTACTATTTAAATGTGTAAAAGAGATGAACAGGAGGTTAAAAAATGTCCGGTGACCTGAAACGAAATCACACCAAAACAACGTCAAAATGACGACACTAGTTTTACAAATTTTACACACAATCGATGTACATGTAGTTAATAAACTGCGAATATATGTTATATCAATGACATTAAGTTGTTACAATTTGACATCACTATTGACCTGTATTCTCAATCTTTTAGCTGAAATTGGATTTTAGTAAACCAGTGTCATTTTGACGTCAAGTTGGTGTAAATTCGTTTCCAGCCACCAGACAATTTTTAACCTATTCCTATATTTTTTTAATTTTTTTTTCTAATTCGAAACCTAAACCTGTTCAACAGCTTAAATAGCGCACTTAACATCATTTTTCCAAAAATAAATTGCACCATGATAAACCACGCAGCAATAACTCTGATCCTGCATTCGTCTCATATGCACTTCAACTGACAAGTACATCGACAGTATTTTCTGAATTTCCTGAATTTGTCAAAGAAATTTCGAAGGAGTCAAAATACATACAGTGTACATGTACATGTATGTGTTGTTTTATATAAAATATTAATTTGGAATTTTGTTTCTCACTTAACTTTATTTGATTTTTGTTGCATACACCTGCATATGCAAATTGATGCATATCGCCTCGTGAATATCACTACTGCATTTATCTGCGCAGTTTACACATAATGCATTACTATAAAACAGTTTTGTCTAAAAAACGAGTTTGACCGTATAATATAATAGTAATCTCCATATATTACATTCAAAACAAGGTACTGTATACTTGATAATCTACAGTAAAGGAATCGTTGTTAATATTGCAAATATATAATACACCCCTTCGATAATTACGTCATTTGGCCTGGGAGCCTCGCCCCCATGAAACGTTAGCCAATCGCTTTGCGTCTTTTACTCACGACAGCGAGGCTCCCAGGCCAAAAACCATCCATAACGTAATTATCGAAAGGGTCATTACCTTAACGTCTTCTACTTGTCGTACTAATGTAGAATTCATCTAAAAATACAAATAATTATCAAAAAATACCCTTGCAGATACGTTTATGTAATGTACATGCAGAGGCCGCGGAAGCGCCTCAAATACTGGGGAGGTGGCACTGACCAAAAAGGGCACTTGAGTTTATAATGTATTGTATGTACAGCTGCATGTGTGTGTTATATTACGTATCAAGTACATGTATGTACAGTTTAAGTATCAAGTGTATGTTTTATATACTGTACGTGTGCGCAATTCAAATCAAAAGCGAAGCAATAACCAGTTTTCAACGGTGTTGACCGACTTTATTTTACATTTTTACACTACTAGTACGCGTATTTTGTGTGGGTATCACGATAAGTGGTCCAACACAATATATTCAGTTCTGCCAACAAGCCGGGCGCTTCTGAACATAAGGTGAACGTTTATCAAACAAAAACCTGTTTAGTTCTTGAAAAAACGGACACTTCTATAACAGCAAAATAGCGTACTTTCATTTCGGAAAAGAGGCACAAAAGGGGGGGCCAGCTCCCAATACCTCCCAGTTCCACGGCTCTATGTACATGTATTATATTGCGCTACATTACATACATGTATATTGTTTAATAAAGAGTATCAATAAACAAGTTTAATATTTCTCCAGATTAGACAATAACCGTGTCACGTTCAAGTCGACAAGAAGTCATCTTTAACCAGTTGCTCCTACAGAGATTATAATAAAACTAGTAGAAGGGCACAATTGGGCATGATTTGAATAATAATTGAAAGGCCGTCATTACGAGGCAAATTTGTAGGTCCTGCATGTTTCAGCTGAGGAAAGAGTTCGGCATTCTAAACAAACTTTATCTTCACAACCACTTTTCGCAAAGAAAAGTGGTTGGAATGGCGATGCATTCAGTCAAGCTATAGTATAGTGATTATTGGAAGTTAATTAAAGCGACTGGCTTTAACTAACTTCCAATAATTTCTATGTGCCGCACTGTGTATACATGTACATGTAAAAACACAATACTCCACAAATTTTTTGCGACGTACAGTGCAAGGGATTTACGTTGCCTGGCTTGTTTCACGAATTGGAGGGGGGGTATTTCATTCCCCCCCTTTTTGCAATAATTTTTTTGTAAATTAACAACAGACCTTTCCTCATTCCTTAACTCTAAAGTCTAATCAATATTCACAGGGTTATACGCAACGGACATACTGTATAATATGAAAAAAATATAAAATAAAAAAATGTCTCGTCTTTGCTCGGGACACTATAAGTATTCTACATGTATGTCACTCATGTCATTGCCACAATTTGATCACATAGAAAGGTATTTCAGTAGCATAAGGTTGGAAATGATTTATCATTCTGCGTCGTTTAGTACGTCACCAAAGCTACAGTATCTATACATACATGGCTTAATTCTTGAATTCTGGTGTCTTTTTCCTCTGAAGAAGCGATGTCAATAGAGCTTTTTTCTTCCATTTCCTGAAACAAAATAATGTATGTTTAGAATGTATCTTCTTTTCAGGTTAGTTAGGATATTTTCCTTAGTTAACACTGCACTTGGTAGAAATCAACCGATCTACATTTATGGTTAAAACGCACTTGGTTTCGGAAATTTTCACATTGTTAAATTACATGTGCTGTACTCGTATGATATTAGTATCTTTCGTAGGCGAAGTTGCTGTTTTATTCACTTTACGTCACAGTTAGTTGTATATTTTCTTCATGTGTCCTTTCCCCTGACGAGTAAAATCATCTGACGTTATAGCTAGAATAAAATACTAAAGACTAAAAGGTTGAAGGTCTGAAATATATGATGCATCTGTATTTCAGACAATAGTGTTTTGTTGAATGTGTACATGTAATTAGCATCATAACCAAATTTGAAGTCCTACGAGCTTGTACATGCACTCAAAGAGATTAGGGTGTTTAAAGAGCATTTCCGAGCATCAACCGAAAACTCTTCGAAAACGGTGACAAAATATTAGTAACATTCCCTGTACTTTTATCACAAAGTTTCTAGAGATTTAGCTTGTTTATACTTACAGTACATGTAGATGTACCTTGTTTGTACGACGTATGAGGATTAATTCGAAAAAGTCGAGCTAGGCATTTCAAAAAACGTCAAATCGAATGCAAGTAGTTTACGATGATTTCCAATTTCCATTGATTATTAAAAGCATAAACTTCAGAAAAAATATACCTAAAGCTTTGATAAGAGTAGGTAGTTTTTCTCAATGCATATATTATTATGGAATATGAAGTGAGAAAATTTTTGAATGTTACGTTTCAGGTGAGTTTTTAATATTTTCCAGGAAAAGCATCATCTACTAAATTTTGTTTCAACCTCCCTTTCTTCTATAACGTACAATATTCTCCCAAACGACCAATTCTACAGTATAGCATAAATCTCTGCTTATTGGGCTGGGTGCCATTTCCAACAATATGCCTGCAAGAATTTGCATCCGATTTTCGGAAGAGTTAACCAATGAACGGAATTCGTAGAGCCTAAAATTCCTAATCCGAGAATGCTTGAAAGTCTAACCATTTGCTTGTGTTGTTGCAAAAACAGGACTTTTTCCGAAAATATCTTACACTGTACTGTACACCATCTTACAGGATCCTTTAAGATCCTTTGTAGTATCGTGTGTATACATGTACATGTAGCATCCAGTACAGGATCATATAAGATCCTGTACTAGATCCTGTGTAGAATCCTAAGGAAAAATTTCACCAACATGTAAGAGCAGGCTATGAGTACAATCCCAACCTTGGCTTACATCTTCCAGCTAACAGACGTACAGTGTAAGCGGTAATCACAAGACCACAAAGACTACAACTTGACAAACATACCTTAAGTTCGACCATCGTGAGTGCAGTCTAAAAAATATGAAATTTGAAAACAATTTAAATCCTTGGTACAATACAGGAAATTGAAAAAAAAGCCAAATTTATTCTCAAATAATTAAACTGCCGCAGCTTTTAACTTTTTGGGACTAATTGTGGACCACAATACAATTAACTTTGTATAACTGCATCCTAACAAGTTACCTGAGTTATTTCATGGACAAAGATTAAGCCATCTGCGACAGGAACAGGTGAAAATGATCCACTCATTCTTCTGGCCATAACATTTGCATGTTGTCCCATAAGATGAGGCAGTGTGGAGCTACTTTCAACAGGACTTGACTGAAAAATGTGTGTGAACATTAAAAATTATACTACCTGTACATTGATGGAAACTTGTACAGAAGCTCAAAGACAAAGAACGGAAGAACTCCACTGTAACTACAACATTAAACAACATTGACGCCGATAATGAAACAACTGCAACACTGACAATGACAACAAGAACAACAGCAACGACTGCAACCATGACTACAATGAATCAATACAAAATATATTGGGACCCTAAGTGGTACATTGTACTGTACAGTAAGGTACATACATGTGACTACATGGTGTACCATCTACATTTTACGGCGTTGACTGAAATTTTGTAATTAGTAATAATAAATGAGCGTGAAGACTTTTTTTGGTATCCAAGTCCATTCTTGTGGAATTACAGGCACAGTGTACATACATGTACTGCACATCAATATAATTTATTTGTCTAGCAGGAGCATATACTGTACATGTACCACGTGAGTGGTGCAACACCTCTCACATTTTTGAAAATGTTTAGCAGATCAATTAATGATAGTGTTCAGGCTTTGAAACCAATGCAGATGGTAAATGCAAAGCCTGGTGTTGTATCCTTGAAAAAATCATCAATTATATTTATTGTGTTTTCTGTATTAAACACTCAAGTATTGTGTCAAAGAAAGCAAGTGTACTGAACTGTAGTTCAGTACAGTACACTGTAGGTACTTTTGGCAAACTTACCGCAATTACATGTACATCATCAAATGTTGGTGTGTGTTTTGGGCTTGTCGTTGAGATACTCTTTCCTGGTGGAGTTGTTGAACCATTTGTCTGTAAAAATGAAAAATGTAATCTTTTCATGGCACAAACTGTAGGAACAGTCTAGACAAAATAAAAAGTCCAAGAAAAACCCCATAGTCAGACTTCATCAATTAATATCCTCCCAAATCCAAAAAAAATGCAAATGATAATGGAATAGTAAATCCTTTGAGACTGAAGTTGTTAAAATTTCAGTCAAAATAGCATTGTTGTACCAGTTAAGCAAATAACTATAACTGCACACATACAGTAATTGGTATATAGGTAAACTGCAGTGGTAAAAAGCAATGAAAATAAATTAATAGGGAAAAAGATACAGTCTGTCTACAGTTTGTTTGCAGCCAATCATTTACAATGTAATTAGAATCTGATTTATGGTCATTTTGTATTGTACCGTATATATGTACTTGGAGAAAAAAACAGAGTTGGCTACAGTGTATCTGTAATCTTTTGGCACCTGACATTCCCAGAATAAATGCAACATAATTTGTTAACTTAAAGCTAGTTTTGATTTCTCCCATTACAAATGCGAAAGTTGAGTCTAGAGTTTTTCGAAAAATGAAAAGGATAATCAATCACAAAACTCAAAGCTCCAAGAAGCAGTAAATTATTCACTGAATGAGCCAAAAAGTGCCACAAATGAATTGCACATGTTTTCAGGGTCTGAAATTGGCAGTATCCCAGTATCCACATGATACTAAAATTTCATTTTGGATACTGACCTGAATTGCTAGCATCCAAATAGGACACCACAACATTTTAAAAATTAGGATAGTGGAGAAGACCTTTGTTGGTCTCCCAATGACTTTGTAAAGTCATTGATTTGCCATCCAAGAAATCAAGCTCAGTGTATATGTACTGTAACTAAGGCCCCCATTACCCTATAATGCTACAGTACATGTATATGCCAGGTGCTCCAATTTAAAAGTGTTTATAGATGCATCATTGGGTAATAGATACTGAAAATAACAGTAATTAATATCCAGTAGTTGGATATTGGATTCTTATGGCGGATACCAAAACCTTGAACCTTGGTATCTGATACTGACAAAAAAATCAAATTTCAGACACTGGTTTCAAAATATCAAAAGAGCTTCAACAGCAACATTGTTAATGATGCTAATTATTGATTTTGTAGTAGGCACAATTTTGACTATTGATTTAAGGTGATGTGGGGGACAACAACTACAGTACCTGTACACTGTATAATGTTGATGTTTATTAAAAAAATACATACTGATTACCAGTAATACTGCCACGATATATAGATACTGTATACTATGATGCCAAAAAGGTTCCTACCAGTACTGTACTCAACAGTTTCAAATTCACACCTAATTCATTATGCATTATAAAGTTAACATGTACAGTACAGACTACTAATATTTTTTGGACTGCTATGATTTAAAATTGGACTTCTTGCACATTGTACAGGGAAACATAAAATAATGCGGAGACTTACTCGAGGGAAATAACCAGTAATCTTGTTACCAACTGCATCTGGCTTAACAATTTTTGACTGACCTGTAAACCAAAATTAGAAAAAAAGTCATGTAATTATACTATATGATACTGCATGATACTTGCAAGTAGCAATAACAAACCAAAGAAAAAATACTGTCAGTGTTACTGTATGGTAAAAAGAATAGTTTTCTATTTGGTGTCTTTACTGGAATGTTTGATTTTACAACAAATAAAAACTCCAAAACTGACAACAGTTATTTTGACTACTTCTCCTGCTTATGCATGGGTTGGCTTGGATGGTATCAAAATTTCAATACCAGTTATGGTATTTTTAAAATTTACTGTATGTACTAGTATACTCAGGTACTGTACTGTACTGTACTGTACTGTACTGTACTGTACTGTACTGTACTGTACTGTACTGTACTGTACTGTACTGT
>JAOBAZ010027122.1:2500-12922 GCA_026546875.1 Pteroeides caledonicum | reverse complement strand
GCTGCCAATTGGTCGGTAATCGCTTTCATTCGACGAAAATGTACATCAAAAGACTCACCTTCCTTCATCCTCAATGAAAAGAACTTTTGTTTCAGAAACAACTTGTTTGCTACAGTGTCCCGCTCAAAACGTTCCTTCAGTTTATCCCAGATCTCCTTTGGGTTTTGACATTCAGTTATAAGATACACAAGATCAAATTTGATACTAGTTACGAGGAGAGCTTTGGCCTTTCTTTCAGCCTTTTGGAAGGCTGCTTGAGACGTTGAACTACTGCTGCTTGATTCAACCGGGTTAGATGCTGATTCCATCTACGTGGCCCCGCAACTCTCTAGCTTCCAAAACGACTCGCATTTGGTATTTCCATATTTACCAATTTTTAGGTCTCTCCAGCTTATCAATAAGCAACTTCTCTTCTTGAGCCATCTTTCACGTTTTAGTACATCACATGTCTCCTTTTCGATATAATCCAGCTCCACGAGTGACTGGGCCCTTACTCGTGATCAGTAAAAATAACGGATTTTAACAAGAAACATGAACTTTATTTTAACGTAAAAGAAATACAACTGGCAAAAAATTGCCGAACGTCACGCATACGTCTCTGAGCCCACGACTAACTAGAAGTTTATCATTATAGTGATATTCATTTGGTACAGGTTATGATGCATTTGTATCAGTCAACATTTCAAACATATAGGTAGCTGCTTGTAACATATGTCAATGTGTTTTGAGTTTCTGGACTAGACCATCTCTTGACCTTCTTATGCAAAATTCCTGAAGTTTCTGCTGTATTCTCATTGATATTATTTAGTAATTTATTTTTAAAACAAGTTTTACGACAAAATATTTAGTATATTATTTCATGCTTATTTGATAGTTCAAAATACTTACAACAACAAGTTTAGGGCAGTATAGACACACAGTATATCTTTCGGAATTTTTAGTATTTGCCATTCAAATGTAAACACCATGTATAGTCAGGCAGTGTATGGCTTGAAATAATGTCTCGTGGGCATTTTGTAACGCAAGCGGCCCACCCACTTAGAAACGCTAAAGACAACCCTAAAATTTTTAGTGGCAATTTTGAAACCCGGACCGATGAGCAAAATTTAGGTTTTCTTAAAATTAACCTTGTTAGCGAAAGACCACAAAAAATGACCGGACCTTAATCACACGGCTATGCCAAATACTTATTTTTTTTTAGTTATGCGCTATTAAGTTTAATAAAAGTTTGCATCTTTTGCTAATTTTGCGTTTTTTTCTAAAGTAGAAGTCCCAATAATTTCAAATGAGTTAGAACTTGCTTGTATGTACTTTTTGTACTTATATGGTTGTATTCACTGGTATTTTACATATATGCGTACTATTAACTGGATACCCCACTGTTCATGGTGTGCACATGACGTGTCCACCAATGTACACCCAAGTGGAACATCATTAGAATAATATCCTTGGAGCCCATGTCAAAATTAACTCAATTATTACCTCGCCCACATGGTGGCCCCTATAGTTTACTGTACATCACAGTGGCATAGGTAATACATGCATTTCAGCTCACAGGATCTGAATACCATTTCACCTGGTGACGCCTTCCCATGACCAACTTTGTAATCCCCCAGCCCTCACAGCCTATCCCAATAAGCAGACCCCATATGTAACATATACCCACCGCACTTTGACAGGGTACTATGAACCTAATTGCCCTATAGCCTCCAACAGTTGGACCCCAACAAACTGCACCCCACCTTATATGGTACACTGAAATAAAATTATTGATTACCCAGCTTAGAGTGATACCATGCCCAATTTGTGATTGTTACATATTTGCACCCCAAACGATGATGCCCTGGGATATATACAGTACACTCACACTTCACGTAGTACATGTACGTAGTTTCCCCTGGGCGCGAGTTAACGCCTACCGGCGTCTTGTTACATATAAAGCGATGGTGATTATTATTTTTTGAACCAGCAAACGGGATACCGAGCACATTTTACGCCCACGCGGGCTTCGCGAACTGGAGTTACAGAAAAAATACAGCACACTACAATGACTTCAAACTTTTCAATTCTTACGGAAATATTTTACAGTGGTTGCAACAAAAACACACATATGTATAAACTATACAGATACATAATTTATAACTATACTTTTTTCAACTACATTAAAAAAACAACGAATAATTGATTTTTAATTCCAAGTAAGGCATCTTGCTGTTGTAATGGAAAGATTGAATGAAATATTCACTTTCGAACGCGTTTAGTTCTAAAACATTTGATATATCAGATTCAAAAATGAAAACTACAGCAATTGCTGGTGCAACTACATAATTTATAGTTATATTTTTTTCAACGAAAGTGAGATAGAATGGTGTTCATGTTATAAATATCAGCGTTAACAACGAGAACAAGTGTTTCACCGGGACTTCGAAACAGGAGAAACAATGTATGAAAATACGAACGCGTAGCGCTATGGGGTGCCATTTCCGCCATTATTCACATGTATATATTATACAGCATGCTGTCTTTGTTGAACATTGTGGTAGGTTTATTATTGAGCACTTTGAAAACGTTTTTGAAAATGATAAGAAATTTATGAAGTGTGGCATGCTTTGTTTCTAAATTTTTAAAGAATTTTCAGGAAATTGCACTAAGTGCGCGTAAACCAATAAACTCTTCATAAAAGAAAGTGAGAAAATATTCGTGTCAAAAATATTCAACCCAAATCACTCTTATATATAACGCGGAAGGCACAGGGGGTAAGTATACCTGATTGCACATGATGTCATGTATTTATAACAATGATTCAAATGGGGGGCAACTGCGAATGCACTAAATTGAACTAAGGTACACCTACCCCCTGTGTCCTCCGCGTAGTTACCGTACTGACAACGATATACAGAAGAGTGACTTGGGGTTGAGTATTTTTGACACGAATATTTTCTCACTTTCTTTTATGAAGGGCTTATTGGTTTATCGCACTTTGCACAATTTCCGGAAAATTCTTTAAAAATTGTTTAAAATTCCTACTGTAAAATGTTTCGAACTCAACACAATGCTTTAATAAAAACTTAAGTGGAAAATCATGCCTTTTTTTTACTTTAACTCAAATTCATAAATAATCCATTGGTTAATTAACCAATCAAAGTAGGCGAATTATTCAGGTGATTGTGGTTGGATAGCCCGGTGAAACATGCGAACTCAATACTGGTGCTAGATGAAAAACGTCGTTCCTCTAATATCTTAATTGCACATGCAAAATTGTATGGTGCAATTTAAATTACTATTGTGTTCAATTGAAATGCTATATCACTGGCAGATCTAGACGTCGGTCAGAATAAATTAAGGAATTGTAATTTAAAATTCAAAATACCCAAACAACGATCACATTGGTAGGATTTATATTCTATAGAACTGTTTAACCAATCAGATCTTTATGCAGGTATTTTGAATTTTAAATTTCCACCAGTGAGTTGTGTAATTTATTCTGACCGACGTCTAGATCCGCCGCTGATGAGAATACCAAAGCCTACTGAGAAAAAGCAAATAGACTACGATGGTGAATTGTCAAGCGACAACGAATCACATGATGGTGAATTCTACTACGATGTCAGCGATAGCGACTACGAAGAAAGGAGAGGGCCTTACAAACTTGACAAAAGCAAGAACTCCTTCATAGACGATGAGACGGACGACGAGTCTGAGGACAGTGACTCAGACTTTGATGATGGTGACTCAGACTCTGATGATAGTGAGTATGCTAGGATAAGGTTATCAACCGACGATAAAAGTGACCCAGGCACAGAACCATGCCTGAAAGAGGGTAGTGAGGTGACACCCAGTCTATGAGTGAAAATATGTGGACATAGAGTATGGCAGCAATTATATTGGGTATAGTAGGTGTCGCATTGATATGCCTAACCGTTAGAAGGATCGTTAAATATGTTCTGAGCAAAAGTACTTAAAAAAATATCTATACTATATAGTATACAGGGAGATGGAAATCACTAGATACTTTAAGGATTCTTTACTAGATTGCAATCTGGAGACTATAGTAGACTCTAATTCAGTCTTATGGTTTAGGGGACATGATATAGCAAAGGCCTTGGGTTATAAGAGACCACGGGGTGCTATAAGAGACCAGGTAGATGAAGAAGACAAAGTTAGATATTTGGACATACCAAAGGGTCTAGCAAATCGCTTCACACATAGAAATGAGCAGCCGCATGCCATTTTCATTAAAAAAAATGGTGTGAGGTCACTTGTCATAAAGTCAAGGACAAATAAAGCTGTAAAAGTCGCCAAGGAGCTAGGACTAAGGACCTACGCAAAGGTCATTAGAAAGGAGCAAGACACAATGCATGCTATAATGGAGTCATTTCATGGTGAGAAAATGATGACCCAGTTCAAAATTGGAAAGTATAGAATTGACCTGTACTTCCCTAAGTATAAGTTTGCTATAGAGTGTGACGAACATGGTCATAAGGATAGAGATCCGCTTAAGGAAAAAGACAGACAGGACTTTATAGAAGAGCAACTAGGGTGTACATTCATTAGGTATAACTCTGATTCTACTGACTTCAGCATCTTCAAAGTCATTAATAGAATATACCGTCATATAAGACGTGTATAAAGCACTTAAAAAAATATGTTATTATATAGTATACAGTGAGATGGAAATCACTAGATACTTTAAGAATAGTTCACTAAGTTGCAATCTGAAGACTATAGTAGACTCTAATTCAGTACTATGGTTTAGGGGACATGATATAGCCGTGTCTCTTGGTTACACCAACCCAAGGAAGGCTATAAGAGACAACGTGGACGATGAGGACAGAGTGAGGTATGACCTTATCGCAAGGGGAGGAATTGGGAGTTCCTCCTATAAAAATGAGCAGCCGTATGCCATTTTCATAAGTGAGTCCGGTTTATACAGCCTGTATATACGAAAAAAAAGTGAGTACAAACTATCTAGACACCCTAATAACAAGTGCCTACAACTGGTAAATGAGAACGACCTTCACAAGGCTGTAGTAAGGTATATTAGACACTACTTCCCCCATGCCAATATTCTAGCTTCACTAGGAGAGAACCAAGTGTGTATTAGCTGTAACCATGATGTTAGACATGAGTCCTACCAACTAGGCTATAGAAGTGGATCACAAGACATCCTGATACTAAACCAAAGTAATAATTACAACCTTTTCGCAATAGAATTCAAGTCACCTCTAACTGGTGGCCGTCTAAGAGAAAATCAAAGGGACGCACTAAAAACGTATAGAAGGTGTGGTGGTAAGACTCTTGTCTCCAATGACTACAGCAATATAATATTCGAAATCCATGAGTACATGCAGCACGTAAGAATAGGATGTGACCTATGCCGTCGTAGATTTAAGAACATGACCACAGTTTGTAACCATGGAAGATACTTCCACAGGGTTAGAACATAAAGTATTGTATTATGACCAGTAAGAAGGAATTAATTGATGAAGTATACGATAGTCTCTTAATAACCCTCGGGGCAGTGGGGATCTCAATGGCCACTAAGAGTGTAGTCGGTGAATTACTCTCAACCCCAGATTCAATAAAAGGAACCGCAAAACTGGCAGTGGCAGTAGGCCTTAGCACAATGGCTGTCAAATGGGCCCAGGACAGAAAGTACGTTCCAACTGACCCGTTCAAACAAGTCTAATCGTATAGATGGCCTCACTAGCTGCAGGAGGAGTGCAGACCCTATTCGCAGCCATTAGCTTTGCTGGAGCAGGATGGCTTTTTCATAAATTCGATAAGAATGGTTATGAAGCAGAGATGAAACGACACAACAAAGCATTAGAATCACTTGCTCAAGCCAAAGAAAAGTTCTACCAAGATGAGGTAAAAAAGCATGACCGTATACAAGAACTACGGCAAAGACTCTCAGACGCTAAGAAAGTCATAGTCCAAAGCTTAGTGACTATTACAAACCATCACCTGAGATGGGAAAATACATGAAAGCCTTTAACATAGCTGCTGGGACAGCTATAGGAGCTGGCCTAGCGTACGTGCTTTAAAGACAAAACTTTTATATTACACTATAGTAATGATACCTGAAGATAAGGATGAGCTTATACTTCAATGCCTTCAGTACTATGGCTTTGACGTTGATTATAAGACTATAGAAAAGTCACTACGAGCTGAATCCGTTATAATGGACCCAATACCTATGCTCGGCCCTAACACATGTCACTACTGCTTCAATGAAGGACTCATTGAGAATGGTCACTTCGTTTGTAAGACATGCAACGTAGCCGATTGGACACACACCTTAAAAGAGCAAGATAGTTTTATCGACAACATATGGCTAAAGGTAAGCGGAGGTACATTTCACTGTAGAAATAGATGGATGACAAACCTTCTAATGAGACATGACTTTTATCAGGGTGAACGAGATACTATAGTAAAGTACTTTAGTCATGCCATTTCTATAATGAAACGAGATGGACTTATAAAGGGCAGGAATCTTTGTAACTACTCACATCATGCCTATATCATATGATTGGCGTTGGGCTATAAGAAGACAAAACGGTCTAAAAGAGATGACGCCTGGTAAAACAAGACAGTTCTATGAGAATAGACTCTTTGGTACATATAGAGAGATTGGTCTACATGAAAGTGCAAAACGAAACTGTGCCATATATAAGAGATGGCTTAAGAGGAAAAGTTAATAACCATTTTATTGAGTCGTTTGACTGAGTAAAATTAATATATAATTATATAGTATATAGCTAGTAATGTCCCATCTAAAGGGTCTTAAAAATATACCACCTCTATATAGTATGGCCACACATAGCAACTACGAGATTATTAAAGGAGGTCATAAAAAGTATAGTAGATACAATGACTTCATAAGAGACAAAGCAGAAGAGCTGGGTAAAAGGGTCTTACCTGGGGACCTTGATGATAGACATGGCTTTGTTATTGAAAACGCAAACCAGAATAGAAGACCATTCTTCAGTTCATGGGATCAAGATGTGAAGTATCGTGACTTCATAGAGAGACCTGTGCCAAGACAAAGGCAAAGACCTGTGCCTACACCTAGACAAAGGTCTGTAGCACAGAGACCTGTTCCTGCTCCTAGAGCAAGAGTAACCCCAAGAACACATGCATTGAAGGGCTTTGTTAAGAGCTATGACGTGAACATAGCACATAGGGCCGACGTAGTTGCCCAATTGAATTGGAGCAGGAAAGGAATAGCGACTTTCATAAGAGGGCTGTTAGAAAGAGACAATGCAATCAAGCTTAATGAAACATTAGTAGTAGAATTGAAAAAGAAAAACGGAAGCAACACAACATTCCAAACTACTTACTTTAGTAGCAAAGTACAAGTGGGACTTAAGGGAAGCACTATACTAAGCGACCTTGCCATTGGGATGCAAGACATCCTTGACAGAGTAGGAGCTTGGATAAGCCAAGGGTCGGGATGGGTCGTAGAGGCCGTAAGAGAACATATAGTTAATACAGCCGCTTACAGACTTCAGACTGGCAGCTCTTATATAGAACTACCTAAGCATCTCAACAACAGCATGCGAGGATTGATTAATATTAAAAACGATGATGACAAGTGTTTCCTCTGTGTGTCATGTAAGAGGACTACTGAACATTAATGTTAAAAACCCAAACAGAATAACGGACAAGGACGTAGAGCTTAGTAAAGGGCTTAACTACGACGGGGTCACCTTCACTGTGTCATCAAAGGACTATAATAGAATTGAAAAACAGAATGAAATAAGAGTGAATGTATTTGGACTCGATGAAAACACTGTGTACCCTGTCTATATATCAGCCATGGAATATGATCATGAATTAAATCTATTACTTATAACCAACGATGAGAAAAGCCACTATGTACTCATCAAAGACTTTGACCGATTGCTACAAAGAACACCAAGCTATAAGAGACGCCATTGTATGTACTGCCTACAGGGCTTCTCAACAGAGGCTATACTCGAGGACCATAAGAGTAACTGTTACACTATCAATGGCACGCAAGCAGTTGAGATGCCTACCAATGGGTCTACGATAAAGTTCCTGAACTACCACAAGAAACTAGAGGCACCATGGGTATGTTACGCTGACTTTGAGACCATATTGGAGTCTGTTGATAATAAACCCATTGATAACGACGCATCATACACGAAGCAATACCAGAACCACGTCGCTTGTGGGTATAGCATCAAACTAGTCAACAGAATTGACGACAGGTACTCCTTACCACTTATCACTTACCGAGGTAAGGACGCAGGCTATAAGTTTATCCACGAAATTGTAAAACTTAGACAGTAGTGTGACAAGACCCACAAGAAGTTCAACAAACCACTCGTCATGAGCAGTGATGACGAAGAGAACTTCCAGTCTGCCACCAAATGTCATATCTGTGAAAAAGAGTTTGATAAGAACAGTGTTAAAACCTGAGACCATTGTCATATCACTGGCAACTACCGTGGTGCAGCACACCAGAAATGCAACCGCTCCCATAGACTCTATAAGAAGTTACACGTTTTCTTCCACAATCTCAGAGGGTATGATAGTCACATCATCATGGATAACATAGGGCGTGTCATAAACGAACTAAAAGACAAAAAGTACTATCTAAATGTCATACCTAACAACATGGAAAGATATATGGCAATCATGTTGGGCAAAGACATTGTGTTCCTTGATAGCATGCAGTTCATGGGATCTGCCTTAGCCAACCTTGCGAGGAACCTGAGTGAAACGGACTTTAGGAACATTAAGGAGATTACCAACAACGAGACTAAACTTAAACTCCTAAAGAGGAAAGGGGTGTACTGTTACGACTATATGGATAATTTCAGAAGGTTCAAAGAGAGGAGTCTGCCTAGTAAGGACTGCTTTTATAGCAGGCTTGACGATAGTCATATTAGTGACGAAGACTATGACCATGCTAAGATTGTATGGAAGGTGTTCAAGTGTAAGACCATGGGGGACTACCATGATCTATACCTACAAACCGACACTCTACTACTGGCTGATGTATTCGAGACCTTTAGAAGCACATCAATAAGGTGCTATGGATTAGACCCCTGTCACTTTTTCAGTACACCTGGCATGTCATGGGAATCTATGCTTAAGTTCACTGGAGTGGAGCTGGACCAGATAACCGAATTAACCATGTACCAGTTCATAGAGAAAGGACTACGTGGTGGTATCTCTATGATAACACACCGCTACGGTAAAGCAAACAACCCACTTCTACCAGATTATAACAAAAAGAAACCAAAGAGCCATCTAATATACCTCGACTCCAATAATCTCTACGGGTGGGCGATGAGTCAACCATTACCACAGTCTGAATTCAGATTGCTCTACGACAAAGAAATAAACAAGCTTGACATTAGTAACTATAGCGAAGAATCGGATAAAGGCCTAATACTTGAAGTTGATCTAGACTACCCCAAGAAACTCCATGACAAACATAACCAGTATCCTTTAGCACCAGAAAGGAAGACCGTAAGCAACGAGAATCTATCAAAGTACGCTAGAACGATTAAAAAGAAGTTCGAACTACCAGACTGTAAAGTGGCCAAGCTATTAAATACCCTAGAGAGCAAACGACACTACGTACTTCATTACAGGAACTTGCAACTATACCTGCGTCTCGGTCTTAAGCTAAGAAGGATACATCGAGCCATAGAGTTCACGCAGACAAAATGGCTTGCAGGTTACATCGACCACAAAACCCGTAAACGGACACAAGCTAAGAATGCTTTTGAAAAGGACTTCTACAAGTTGATGAACAACTCTTGCTTTGGTAGAACCATGATGAATAAGCCCAAACAGATAGACGTAATCTTAGCCACTGACGAGAACACAGCATCTAAGCACATATCAAAGCCAAGTTATGTTAGTACTAAAGTGTTTAACCCTGAGTTAGTTGCAATCCATAGGACCAAGAGTAAGCTCAAACTCGATCAGCCCATTTATGCTGGCATGAATATTCTTGATCTCAGTACGACCCTCATGTACAGGTGGCACTACGACTACATGTTGAGGAAGTACGACAGTGACTACTTCTTCTTACATACTTCTGCCTTGATGAATTCGGTAACATTAACCCTTTTTGCCGGTAGGGGTCGCATACGATCCGTGACAGAACAATGCATAAACAATACGACAAAAGCAAAAACAAAAGCAAGGACAAAAACAACAATAAACAAAAGAAAATAAAAATTACGCGGCTAAGGGTTAAAGGGGGTTTACAGGCGTCCCCCGCACATGCTCGTCCAGAATGTATCGCGAAAAGCGAGTTGTTCACATCACCGCTTAGCCAATTTTGGCTTGGTAGCCCAAATGGCTTTTCAAATTTGCGGAGTTTAATTCATAATCGGTCGAATGTAACGTGCAGGCAAATTAGTTCAACTCGTT
>JAOBAZ010027011.1:0-11626 GCA_026546875.1 Pteroeides caledonicum | reverse complement strand
CCTAAGATGGCGTCCTAACCAAGCTAAATTTACGAAATTCATAATACGATTTCTCGAATACTCCCTATTGAAAATCTTATAACTTTTCTCATAATACGATTTCTCGAATACTCCCTATTGAAAATCTTATAACTTTTCTGAACTACTGTAAACGTTTATAAATCTTGGATTTAATAATGATATCTTTCTTGAGTGGAGTTTTCATTTAATAATCAATAATTATACTACAGTCCAATTAATGAAATAAAAGTATTCCAACCAATCCAGTTACAATGATGTTATTAACGAAGTAGTAAATATTTATTTATTTACAATATAGGAACCACTTCCTCGTACTCCTATTACAGGAATGTATAATAAAGCTGCCGGAAAAGTGAGGTTAACATTTAAATTAGAGGTTGATCAAGTATGGATAGGAACCAAAGGTAAATAATACATGCCATGATACCTTACTGAGGGATTTTTTGAATATTGACCTTACATATTACATTTGTTTAAGTGGAAAAAAGTTGGCATAATTTCTTTTCTAGAGAAAATGTCGAGAAAAAAATTTAAAAAAAATGATTTTTTAAAAAGATTTGTAAAATATCCTGATAAAAACTTGATGATGGTTAATGGTCAAAATAGCTCTAGAATCTAATTTCTCAGTTTACATTTTTTAATGGTTTCTGACATTGAACAGATGTACGTAGAAGAAAAAATTTTATTTAGTAAGGTGATATTTTTCATTATAGAGAGAACGGAAAAAGTTTCGATGGGGTCAATAAAAAATGTTTTATCGGAGCCAATTGAAGGTCACGAGGAGTATCACGTGATGGTGAGTATAATTATGTGTTAGTTTTCTAGGAAACCTATGGGCACAGAGTAGGGAATAAACAGAAGGTTGCCTCAAGTCGGAACCTTCGAAGCTTGTGTCCTCGCACATATCACATTACGCATGCTGTCGGCCATTACTTTGGTCAGTAGACTGCATGTAGTCGGCCTTTTGTTTATTCCTTATTCTGTGCTTTGGCCCAGCAACCATTTTCTAAGTTCGAAAGGTATATTATTAGTCATTACCACTGACCATAACGAAAGCTGGCGCATGTACATTGCGCGTACAATTATGGACAAAAGTGCTGACAGAGTTGACCAAGAAAACGACTGTCCTAAAGACTCTGAATCCTTTTGCACAAAAACACTACTTAAGATTTCGACCGGCCCCCCTGCGCCCTCACCAATGTTGCAAGAAATGACTTAGTCATTTCTTGCCACTTAGTCATTTCTTAGTCATTTCAAAAAGTTACTTAGGCGTAATATTTACAAACCGAGTCAGACGCCTTTATGGGGTATAAAGACACGAGCCGAAGGCGAGTGACTATCCCGATAAAGGCCGATTACGAGTTTTGTAAATTATTTCTAAAACGACTCGATATGTTGAGCTCATATATAAACAAAATGTGAGAAATAACGTCAAGTAAGCTGACAAAATTTGACGAGAAAAGCAGTCATCTCTGTCAATAAAGCACATGTTTCTATATCGTATAGACACATGCGCTCTATTAACTTATGAAGACACTAATTAAGCATGCATTTCTTTTGAATTTTGCTTATGAATTAGTAATGAGTTTTAGAAATATATTTACAACATTAATAAGGACCGACGGGGGCGAAAATCTCAAAAATAACGTAGAAAACGTTAAATATTTAAGCGTGTCAAGCACTTTTGTCCATAATTGTAGCATTGCAGTCGGAAATGCTTCAATAAGGGCGAACTGTCGAAGAACGAGTGAGTCATTTCCACCCTTGTGTTCGGATTTCCCTATATTAACTTCTTGTCAACTTTTTTCAATTTAAAACATTTTCACAAGTAAAGCTATAAAAATCTAGTGTTTTTTTTTTTGATATTCTGCTTGCCGATGTATACAAGTTTCTTTGGTTTTTTTATGTAGGCCATTCAGTTAGGTCCAACTGAAGCATCGCGCTACTGGCTTTATTGGGTCCCAGCGCAATATGTTGATGCTATTAAAGACACTATCTTAGGAAAATGGCAACCATTTTAAAAATCCTGTCTCTAAGACAACAGACTTCAAGCCAAGGCAATGACGAACCTTCGACCAACGTGGAAGTTTGGTGGAACAGATGTTTATAGAGAAAAAATCAACTAGTTTTCTCTACTTAAACGTTTCCAGACTGTACCAAAGTAGTTTTTATATTCACTAATAACGTTAGTGTTATGTTGCTAATTGCTTCGGATTAGACAAACTGTCGCTCAAGACCTGTGAAACAATAAAACATCGAGTTTTTGATTTTCTTCTATTGCATTTGTCGCCTGGGACGCGCGAGGGAAAGCGGCCTCTTCTGAGGTTTCCTTTCGGTGATATATTTAACCTGAGTGATTTATTGTATTCACATACTGTATATAAGATGTATATATACACCCCTGTACAGCGTCAAACCGAAGGCGAGAGGTTTTCAAAGCGGAACGGTGTAAAATTTCAATTTTATCGTCAAACCCAGTTAGACTTGATCTAGTGATGACTTTGAAGTGAAACTGAACTATTACTGTTTCACCTACACTAATTCCAAATTTGTCACATTGCTGTTTCGGAATAGGTTGTAAAGAAATTATTTTCTCTGCGTGGGATAAAAGATCAAGATTAATATGTGGGTTTACAAGAACGTAAAATACTGTAAACCAGTCATTCAATTTATCCGAATTAGCGCATTACGGCATCTTTCTACTTGCGTAGCTTCGCAAAGCTATCTGGGTGAAATTATTATGTAAGGTATGTTGAACGATTGACGTTTTTAGACGCGTGCTATATTACTGTATTCGCGTGATTGCGTCTCATATTGCTATAAATATATGCATGAGACGAAGCAATCACTTGTGGGATGAAATACAGACACGCGCAGTTAATTTGGCTGAACGAAAACACTTTTAATATACAGCCTTAAACCAAAATCTCTGGTGATTGGTCAGTTACATTTTTCCTTGCCAATGAGGTAGCAACCTTTTGTTTGACATGATTAAACCACTAATGAATATTTATATCAGAATCACCCTAGACAATACGTTGCTGCCACGTCGCTGAGGAAAAACGGAACTTACCAATCAGGAGTGATTTGGGTTTAAGGCCATATTGGGTACTTGTTTTTGTTCAACCAAAAGCAACATAGAAACTTTTTACTGGTATTATTTTCCGTTTGTTTTACCTTATAGTTGTGATGCATTTGATTAATTTAATCCAACTAGATGATGTATGGGAGAATGTATTTGCTCATAAATCAAAGTTGTTGATTTTTTCTACACTGTTCATGTGGTAATCAGTGACAATATCTTTTCAAATGGTCCAATGCCCTAAACTAAGTAACTACAACCCCAATTACAACAATAATGTACAGTAGTTTCATTTTGGAACCCTTTCTAACCTTAAACGTATTCATAGGCATACAGGACCTGATTTTATTTGGTGAGGCTGAGGATGTTTGCCCAAATATTTTTGTAAGTGGTAAATTTTAAAAATTAATCAAAGACTACTTCCTTTTAATAGTTTTCATCAAAAAAGGAAGGTTGAAGAAAAGAAAGAGAAAACTCTAGAGCCGTCCAGCACAGAATAATACAGTAGAGAGCTTAGCTGTGCAGCATGTCCTCACATTTTATGCAAAATATATACAGTTTACTGGGAATGACCATCCCACATGCTTATTGGCCAGAACATTCAGTTAAGTGGCTGCGAGTTATGCCTAATGAGATATACACAGCAACAAAATTTCAAAGGTTCTGACAAGAGTTGGTCCGTACACCTATGAAACTTGCTATTAATATTACAAGTTAGTAATGTAGTGTGTTCTTACTTTTCTACAACTTTTGTGAGTGAGATTACCGAAGCTTGTCATCAGTTGTCATGAATTTCAATTCTAAAGTAATCAACATAAAATTCTATAGAGGAACAAAAGAAATTCAGTTGAAAACTTTCTTTGACAACTGACCGAAGGTTCATATTCACTTTAGTACAGCTCTCTTATTATTTTGATTAAGGTACAGTATTAGTATTACTAAAATGTTTTATAAATATTAAAGACTACTTTGTCTCTATAAATACACCACATGGATCTACAATCACTTGAAGTTTTATACTAGTTAACCATGCATACTGTCACACAGGGTTCCCCAAGGCTATCTTAGCATACATGTATATCAGCCTTTTCTCTAATTTGCTCTGCTTAGATTTTTTGTCAGAATCATGCCATAAATCTAGTGTCAACATGCCTTGAAAACAAGATGTTTCCACTACCGTAAATGCAAATAAATTCCAAGGTTAACAAATGAATATACATGTACCGGTAGTTATCAAGGCTTTGTAAGTACATTAATTTCAAATACTTGAAGCAAAGAAGGCTATTTTTAACTATTTTGATGTACTGGTACTATTGCAAAATCTAGAGAACCCTGCTGTATTACAGTACATGAAATTCATTTCTATCTTTTTAAATAGTAAACTTATTTGTCTTCCTCTTGTGATGCCATTGCCTAAAAAACAAAAGATAAAGATTCAGCTAGAGTATGTTAAAATACTATTAATTCTTGAGTAAAAGAGAAAATCTACATATGATAATATTTATAAACTTTAACTTTATTTTTCATTACCATAACTGGCATTATATTTCTGTCATTACTGAAGCATACCTGTCGAAGAAGTTCTTGTCCTAGGAAGTTGCCTGCCATACTTTTCAACTTTTTCGATGCATCTTTTTTACACCGAATATAACCAAATAGATTAGCTGAGCTTAAACTAAGGGCCACAATCACTATAATCTAAAGACAAAATGCATCTGAAGATGACATACAAGTGCACATGGAAGAAAGACAAATAAAGGTACATGTATTGTAAAGTATGTATGATGTTAATGCTATAAACTATATTAACTGTTTGACTCCTGCATTCCAAGAGGTTCCTTATTGAGGAGAACTTTTTCATAGGTTTTAACTACTTCTCCACTGTTTTGCTAGCTACTGGCTACCATAGTATTTTACTCTGTCTATAATGCCAGATGGGAAAACCCTGCACCAGCAAAGGGTTAATGCTTCTTTGACAAGTACAAGTAATAAAAATTTTCATTATACAGCTAGGCTAGGGTCTAGTAGACTCAAGTTCATCTTACCATCCATTGAAATTTTAAAGAGACAAGTGATGTAATAAAAAGAAACACCCAAATTATTGGAGTAATAATTAATGCCAACCAAAATATACGAGATTCTAAAGCAGACACATTTTTATCACTCTAAAACAATAGAAAAAAAATCCATTAGTTAGCAAAAGTACAATAAATCACTAAAAAAATATTAAAAGCCTCCAGGGTGGTTCATATGTAACAAAGTACAAAACATGAGGGACATTACCTTACGTGATTCAAACACCCAGTGACTCTCACCATCTTCATCCACGTAATTCCACCATCTTAACCCAACAAGTAATCTTCCAGTAATATTTTTAACAACCCAAAAATCGATAGATAATAGGACAACAATAACAACAAAACTTGTGACAAAACTACTGCTCAAGAAGCCACATAACAAATAAACAACAACTGAGAGGACACGGAAGACAAGATGAAAAGCCACAATTACTGGATGTCTAGTAATTAGCAAAAATAAAACAGATTCTGGTTATTTGTACAGGTACAGTACTTGAACATCAACTCACTAATAGCAATGCCAGCTGCAACTGATAACTCAAAAGATGCTACTCTGTATTGCCAGATGATTTTACTTGTCCAGGCAAACCTATCATCAATTGGTTAAGAAGTAAATTTACATGAGAAATATTTGTACATAGCAGTTACATGGGTATTGTTAGATGCACTTTTGATCAGACACCAACTGCTTGGAGATAAGGGGATAAAGTCAACACTACTGCATTAAAGGGAATAATAATTCACCTCAACAAGTAAAATCATCTGATACTGACAATGAGTAAAAGAAGAAAGCATTCTGCTTTTCTGCTTTAGAATTCATTAACTATTAACCCAGCTTTGTTTACTAAGGTGCCCAAAACCAGCAACTTTGGTATTTTAACCTGTCTAAACACAGGATAACTTTATTACTCAGGGTAATATTCAGCTTTGTTACCCAAAGTGTAATAAGGATTATAATTAGTTCTGGTATTTTGCAATCCAGCTTTGCCAAATTTTACTACCTATAAATTTGCAATCTGGGAGCCTAGACTGAACATTTATGCATTTTGTAGCAGGGGCTTAGGTACCCGGGGACCCAGAAAGCAACCCACCCCAGCTTTCCTTTCAAGTGCTCCCCCTGAGATGGAGTACCCCAAGCTGAAGTAGCGCTATGCCGCTGTTTTACTAGCCTGCATTGCAGGTGTTGGGGGGGGGGACAAAAACAAATGTTTGACAATGTTGCAGTACAAGTTTTTAGATGCAATGGGTAACACCTCTTAAAAAGTCTCCAAAAAGGAAAGTGAGATTTTATCAGGTTGCATTGTAATGTTAGATATACTGCAACTGATCCATAGTCAATTGATATTCACAGATGTTTAATGTAACAATCAAGCACAGGAAACTAAGGGTATTGATGCACCGAAAACTAATCAATAATGATGATTCATTGATTGACTTACTGATCACTAATTTACATTGACATACTAATTACAGTAACTGTGATTCATCACAGTAATTGGACAGTTGCAAACCTTAATTTTTTCTTTGGTGTCAAGTCATCCTCACCAAACGTTAAAACAACATCGTCTGTTGCATCATCAGGAATCTAGAAATATATAGTATTTAATTACAAAGAAAAATAAACACGATGAAAGAAGCAATCAAAATAAAAAGGAAAAAAATCAAAACAATTACCATGGCCATCTTGAGATACGTCGACAGTTGAACCCAGGTCCCGCGCTTCCAATATGGCGGCACATGTCAACTGTTGAAAACCGCTATAATTTAATAAATTTTCCGATATAAATATGTAATAAAGACTTTCTTTCCAGCTATGTAGCCAGACATGACTTCTTTTCAAGATTGTCCACTTGTTAGTAGCGAGGAAATCACAGTCCAAAGAACTGGGGAGGTAATTTATTATTTAATTGACCCTGGTTTATTCATAATTTTTTGTTCATTTATTTTACTGCATAGATTGATAGAATTACTATTGTGTTCTTCGGAGAATGTTTTATTAATAATATGTTTTATTGGTTGAAGTTTGGAGACGATGAAGGAATTGAACTGGAAAATATTCAAGTGGATAAGACAAAAGTATGTAATAAAAATATATATATATGTACAGTATAATAAATAGGTGAGTTTCAATAGGTCATGTGAGGATGTCAGACAATGGCTGATGGAGGTCAAATAATGACATTCAAATAAGTTTCTAATGAGATTTTTGTATATCTGACCACCATGTGCACCCAAGTGTAGCCTTGTGAAACCCACCGATTATAATATATATAATGATAATCTATAGTATATAGAGTGTTTTCACACATTTGTACTGTAATAGATCACAGATGATGCCATAGTGTGTAAAGAACAAAAAGTCATGGCACTCGACTTCATCTCGTGCCATACTTTTTAGTTCGTTACACGCTATGACATCATCTGTGATCTATTACAGTACACACACACACGGCAAAATCCAATCTATTTGTTAAATATAAAAGTTGTACATGGTGCTTCTACAAGTTTTTCAAGGTTGAAATATTAATGTTTTGCAGGACAAAGATCAAACAGGTTTGAGCTCTGATGAAGCTTACAAAAGACTGGGTGACATAATTAGACATGAATTGTTGTTGTTTAATCATGCTAATAATGTGAGCTGGAGAAAGAACTTTCTAACAATGATGGCAAATAAAGATTTACGATCATCATTTAGTTGGACTTCATTACTTTTTATTTTCATTGAAATATTATTTCTGTTACTGGGATCTTTCTTACATGAAAACAGGTTAGAAAATGACTGTGTATATGTATTATATGAAGTATGCTCATCATTGGTGTTATCTTACATAATTGGTAAAGTACTGCAAAATAAAGCCTTATCTTACATACTGTACATGGTGTTATCTTTTATAGAGTACAATATGTTATCTTACTGTACAAAAAACTACAATATAGTGTTGTCTTTCACATCCTGTATAATACTGAATTATTTTTAAACCAGGTGCTTTTGTCCTCACCTGTTATGTGTGCAGGATTATAGGTCTTGATGCAGTGACAATCCCCAGAAACCCGAGGGGACAAGATTGTTTTGTAGTTACAATTTGGTATATATCAAGTTACTGTATACAAATCACCAACTGTATTGGTATTATTTTCCTCGTAGGATGCTACCATTATTAGAGTTAGCAATTATACTGCTGATTACAATAGCCAACATTATATTATGTGTAAAGGAAGAACATTTTAAAAAGACTGAAGTTTCAAGGAAGATTGCTAAAGTTCTCAATAAGTGTCAAGGTATATAAATATAATTACTGTATAAACACACCAGACGCGATACGGCAAAAAAGAGTTGCGTCCAATGTCTTTATCTATTAACACTTCCATTGAAATTTTTTTCGTCTCGCGCCGCCGCGTTAAAATCATCGCATCGCGTCTGGTGTGTCTGCAGTTTATTGCGACAACAATTGACCATAAAAAAGATGGCATGTGTACGTTTTAGCAGAATGTATTGTAGGTACCAAGAAGATATAGCTGAAAGATAAGAATCACAGCTGATGGAGTGAAATTTTAACAAAAAAATCTCCTGCTTCTATCTGCTCTTAAAAAGATATTAATTCGCTTTTTTCCACGATTTCGGGACGCGGTGTATTCTGGTAAAATGTACATCCGCCATCTTTTTCGTTATAGTTACTAGAAGCCAGTCGTTTTGTTTTACATTCCCGCCCCTTCGCCGTGATAAGGTGAGATACGACTTTTTCTTTCACGTTGTGAGTTCATAACGTGAAAGAAAAAAATCGTATCCGACGTTATATGACGCCGCTAGCTGCACATGACCATTTCAGACATGGCTATTAGCCGATAAAACCCACGAAATATTTCAAATAGATAATAATTAAGTTTGGCAAAAATGTAGCGGAACGTCTGAAACGGGCCTTAGTTACTGAAAATTCCTTTCGTTATTGAGATGCATAAGTAATCGAAATGACGTCACAGGTTTGAGCAAAGTATATGTGAATTAAATTTTTTTTGTAACTACTACTGAAGTAGTTTAAAACCGAAAAAAATTCTCACAATTTTGAATATCTAAGAAGATCACAATCTACATATTTTAGATAGCTTGCATCAAGTGTGACGACATTCTAATAATTTATGGGTGTTGAAACTTTGTACCGTTAATATTGGCAACATGATCCTTTGTATTTCACCTTTAAGACCCCGTTTACACTAGGGCAAAAGTTTCCTGATTCGTGACGAAACCGGAAAGTTTTAGTACCAGGTTCATGTTGCAGTTTACACACGAGCGCCGAATCGGATAGCAAATCTTCTCGGTTTCGTGCTCTGTGCTGAAACTTAGAATCCGGAAAAAAAAGTAGAAACTTCTTATCCGCAAAAGTACGAATGTGGGACTATTCGACGTGTAAACGGCTGTAAAAGGGAATTTCAGTCAATCAGCAACTTTTTCCAGCACGAAAATCTTATGTTTTATTCTGTTTTATTTATAAACATTGTCGCAAGCGACGGGCAACCTCACAGAGGTATTATACTGCAATTTGTAAAAGATTATTTTAGAAAATACAAAAGAAATCCGTCGGGCAGAACACAAATTTATGAATATGCACTCCCCTAATTATAGCTCTGGTGTTGCGGCTGATCGCGGCGAGCCTTCTATAGCAGCGATCGCTGTTTCAACTCTGCGATCGTACCTGTTATATATGGTCGCTTTTAAGCCATTGGTCATGAACTTTTTTACAGCCTATTCTCTCGTTATTTGGAACAATCCCGCGACTTAATAATAAAATTAATAATCTTCATTTAGACAGGTTGCCCCAGTCAGCTGAAACAGCTGTTATAAAGCATCTAAGCATGCTGAAAAAACTAGTTGTAACTATATTTATAATCGTGGGAGTCTTTGTTGACAGACAGCCATATTTCTGCACCTCTTCCATGAATAAAGCGTCGCTATCAACTCACTGACCTTGGACGGCAGCCACCTTGGCGTTTAGGATTGTGTGATGAGCATGAGGGAATAATTTCTGGGTGAGAAAATTGCGCGCGCGTGGATATCTAGGATGTATTTCTTTCGCTGGGATTGCCGCGATGGGTTAAGGCGGATTTCCATTCAGTGCAAAATGTCGCGTGATCGACTTTTTGCGATCGCCCTCTTTTGAATTGCAAGCGGTCAAGTGGAACACATTTCATTAAATACGATTGAGAAGACACATTTCAAAAGAAAGCGATCGCAAAAAGTCTGCACTGATCGCTGTAAATGTAAAAGTTGCACTGATCGCTGTAAATGTAACTCTGCAAAGTGTAATAACAACGTAAACTTTGACGTTACATCTTCCCCGAATATGCATTCATAAAGGTCACGTCTTGTTCTACTGATTTTTAGTATCCTGAGGAGCATACTCGCGCGACTAGAGGGTAAGATAGAGCCTGATGGTGAAGACCAACTTCGCAAGGAAACAGGAAACTCGATTGCAGATATCAAGGTAATTTTATAAAATTACACAACGCTTTCTTTCATTGTTCTTTGAACAAATAACTATAATGTTAACGTTCAAAATAATTTATTATTATTATTACACCTACTACTATTATTATCTTTTTTTATGTCATTGTTATCACCATGACATCAAATTGATCGCTACAGCCCATTGTCGAATTTACTTCCAGGCAAATAAACTGGCGAATAAACTGCCACGTCTTACACTATTTAACACAAATGTAGCAAGAAATGGATTGAGAATACTTACGTTCTATGCAAACGTATATATCCGTTGAAGAAACATCATAAAATCGCAGATTGTGTCGAATATCATTGTCGCTTGTCGAAGGTACGTTTTCTGTCATGAGAAAATGTACTCCAGCGCGCGAAGGATTGTGGTTGGCTATGGGCTTTTAACTTTCCCCGTCAACTCACTAACTTATTCCCATACATCAAAATGATGTCACGCCCCATTGCATCTCGGCAAAGCATGATTATGTACAGCCCCTTAGCTGGGCTTTGATCCACCAGCATTATTAAAAGCGCAATTGGTTTTGTTTTAAAACAAGTGAGATTACAGAATACCTATATACGTTCGCAAGTCACAATTTCTGTTTCTTACCCAGTTCGGCATGAACAGCGACAAACATTAGACGTTTATACACATTTACATTGAAAGTTCAAGTGTCATGAGAAAAGTTTGAATGCTGCGTAGGCATTATAAGATACAAAGTCAAACAGCGAAAAGGTGGTAAACTGCCAAATGGGTGAACGTTGACGTTGCTGACGTTTCGACGAAGACCCTTCACCACAGACTGCCGAAGACACAACACAAACTGAGAGTTGAAAATGAGAGGATAAAGAAACAACATTTCATTTTCGACTCTCAGTTTGCTCACAGTTGTTGGAGAACATGGTTTGGAAGCTTAATCAAAATTCAATGGAACTCATTATCTATGTTATTGTCCAGGT
>JAOBAZ010026900.1:0-12924 GCA_026546875.1 Pteroeides caledonicum | reverse complement strand
ACATACTTAAGTCTATCGGAATAGCTAAAAAAAAATTTGGGTGAGAGTTGCCCTTTAAGTTTTAGAGTATAGCATATTCTTAAAACAGAAACTGAAATATATTTGTTAATGGTAAAGACAAAAATTTAAATGTTTATTTGTCTTAATTTTGGTTCGGTATCAATGCTCTTTAGCCAATCAAGTTATGTACTGTTTCTATTCCTGTTTTTTCTATTCGGACAACTACGGTAGAGGTTTTAATTTTAAAAAAGTAAACAAACATTGTAATTTTGTTGATTTTTAACTAAACCTCTCACTTTTTAAACTAAAGTGGAAAGCAATAATGAAAGCTATTACAGTAAAGTAAGTTTTATTATCCTGACAAATTAATCATGGAAAACCATCAGAATGGGGTTAAATGTATTGTTGTGAAACCCTAAATTATAATTGTGTGTACAAGTCAGGTGTACAATTATAATTTGGTCAATAAAATTTAACCCAACTTTTTAATACACACTTGCTTTACCAAAAATTTCTTAAGGAAAAAAATAAACATGTTATCAGGCCTTGCTCAGTTGGATGGGGGGTAAAACTGGACCTGGTTTTCCCCCATCTAGACAGTCTGAGCAAAGTTGGTAAATTCTCCATTGGGACCTTGCAGCCAGTAAATAACATATGTGTATGTATTCAATTAAATATAATCATGTTTGTTAGCCTGTACATACCTGGTATTTGGTGGTCTATTTAGGGGTTATTCTGTTAATGATTCCTGATGTCTCCGAAATGTCTTAGTAGTTGCTCTGGGACATTTTTCTAGCAGATCATCCAGTCCACTGTACAGACTGAAAATTATATTACCAGTATATGATATATTAGAGTATAGATTAAAGAGTGAATACATCCAGTATTGTAATATTACCGGTAGTATCAGTATGTTTTTAGTACCACAATGTGAGCAACAACAAGTTTTAAAAGAGTTACACTTAATTGTCAAGTACAGTATTTCCTCATTCTTATCTAATACAAAGTGTGGGATATCTTTTATTAAAGTTTTGGTTCTCTCTAGACCCTCTCATATTTTAACTTCCATTATGCAGCTGGGTAGTATAGGAAACACGTTTTGTTCTTCTTTGTTACTTAACTCTAATAATTAATTTATAACATACTAGAATTTTCATACAATATGAATGAGCAAATGAGGTATATACCCATCTCGTAATAATTACTGGTGGTTGGGTATTCTGTGGTAAGTGGCTAAAAATTATTTACCTAATTTTAACACATTCTGTAGAGGGAAATTTCGATGTAAGCTGGGGAAATTTCTACAGGTACAGTACATGACATTCAATTATGTAAACATAGTGGTTGGTCCCCAGGCCGTTATGTAGATCACGCCACATCTGTTTAACTTCGTATATAATCATTCTGTGGTATAATCGTGATGGCGAAGCGGTTTTCAGTAGAGGAAAAGCGAGCAAGTGGTTTTAAGTCAAGCAGTGGACGACAAAATAGTCTCCCTGTCTCAAGTCAAGAAGGTTTTAAGCCAACGAACCGGTTTTCTCGCTATGCTGAAACAACAACCGGACAAACTAAGAATGGGACATCGACAAAACCACAAAACAAACAAATAGTTTTGGTAAATCAACGAAGCGGCATTCAGCCGAATAAAAAAACCGTAAAGTCGTCTAGCAAAGCTTTAAAAGTCCGGCAAACACCTGGGATGTTAGCACCAAAAGGCTACACAGTCCGACCGATCGTTCCGGCTTCAAAAGCCGAATTACTTCCCGTAGCTAGAGCAATGAACAGAGATGATTTTGCACCTCGGTTAAAGAAGTTATTCGACCCTGAACGAGAGGCGGCGCTAGAGGCTATTGAATCTGGTATATACATCGGCTGGAGATGCCCTGATTTCAAACATGACTGTATTCGAGTTGGCAAAAACTCGAGATGTTTCTGTGGCCACGTATTGTCCGAACATCGTAGTTACCATAGCAACAGCGTTCGCGTACCTTGCGCCTCTCCTGGATGCGAGTGCAAAGCGTTTGCGTTCGTGCCGTCACGTGCCGAGGAAGTGGGCGAATGGTGGTTGCCAAGACGGGTCACGTTCGACCCAGCTGCATGGAGAGCCAAGTGTAAATGCAAACACACGCACGAAGAACACGCACCTAATGGTGCACGAAGGTGTCGCGCAAAACAGTGCCCGTGCACGACTTTTCTCTCGAGTTTCTTGTGCTGCGCCTGCGACAAACATTGGGAAGAACACGAAACGGTTTTCGAAAGCGCAGAGGTTCGGCGGCAAAATGGCATACCATATGGACAACATTATCTGCCATTTCACGAACTACCCGAACTGCGAAATGTAGTTCTAACCGGACGTGAAGATGACAGCTCGTTCTACGAGCAATTAGCCCAAGGGCCTCACGCCATCCCGGAGAATAAACCCTCCGGGTTGGCCCTGCAACTAAGAAAAAACTCCGAAAAGAAGTCATGGTAAAACCCTATGGTTGGTGTAATGGCAGACAAAGTGACGAGAATTATTAAATGAGTCCACATTACATACCGCTGATATTTTAGTTTACGTGAGCTGAGAATCATGTTTGGGGCATCTTAACAACTCGACTACAATATGCAAAATTTTGCATAACACTTATTATAAATGATCACTTGTCCTGTAGTTATGCAGTGTAATGTAAATAAATTGTTTATATATTACAGGAAAAATTAAATATATACGGGACATGCCGAGGACATGCCCCGCATATATTTTTCCGCGAATTTTCTAAGAAAGTGTACATCTGTTTTCGGAAACTAAATTCGCCCCATACGATCACGTTTCATCACAAAACAGTTAAATGGGCAGGGAGGGATTGAATAGCATCCAGGTTGGACAGCATCACAGAACAATGACCAGGTTCACTCCACTAATTTTACTAGCGTCGGAAAATTACGGATATGGTGCATCCATTAAGCTGTGTGGTTATTGACAAGCACACTGAACTGACTTGTCCTAGCCAGTAAAATGTATATTTTTTGTACGAAGACACGTCGCGAAGTTCTGAGGTTGGCATTAGGTAAAAACAATTCTCTGATTTTCTGTTAACTTTTTATTCATTCTAACCAACATGAAGATTTGTGATCATTTTGTATTTATATTTACATAATTAAACTATATATATATATTAATCAACTTATATTAGAATTATCTGTATTGAAGAACAATACGTAATTAATTTAAAATCCTAACCTACATACCTACTTTTCCGAAATAACACAAAACAGTTTACAAAATAGAACGACAACGTAAAATCCTGTGTTAAATAACGTTAAAGCACTCGCAGTGTGTTACTGGTGGGATTTACAATACAAACAAGGAACGAGAAATTTTCTTTTTCCTTGTTCGTGAACTACTGCATGTCAATTCAAGTAACACACTCCAGAAAACTCGTACATAGGTGCTATTAACGTGTCCTTGAGGCAAAATAATAAATGATAACAAAACGTTAGTAAACGTTGTCAAGTAGTTTTAAATTGTAATCACAATGCAAAATCCATCGACGATTTTATTGCCTCATATAAACGAACATTGAAACTACAGAGCAACTTTGGTTACATCATTTTCTTTCCTGCCTCCTCTGCGAGTTATTTGAGTTTTATCACATGCAATTTTGCCTAAATGAAGTGACAGAAAAACCTTAGTAACCTATAATTAGTCGCTATTGAAGTAAATCAGTTTAAAAATACCCCACAAATCTGTTGCTTTTTTGTATAACTTGGAGTATGTAGATTTTGAATCGAGTCCTTGTACCAATAATACAGAAACAACTCTCGTTATGCATGCGTGTACATGTTCAGACGTTATTTGAGTAAATTTACATATGCCAAAAACTAAAACAACTCCAAAACAAAGCTTGGGAAAAAAAGTTATAAACCAAGTTACTCTGAGGTACAAAATTCTTTCATTTGAGCCGGTGTTGTATTTTTTATTGTGGGGTTTATTCACTTGAAATGACAAAAATGTTGCTAATGTCTTTTAAAAGCTTTTATTATAATCTAAACTTCCGGGTAATTCGACTCGAGCCGTCATGACAGCCCGAATCGGACAGTAATGAATTTTTTTACAACTGCATTATGTATGCATTAATTCAAATTAAATGCTGTAAATTCAGCATGGTATAATTATTACAGCCTTCTGACGGTAGCAGCTCAGGGAACAGCCTGGAACGGGATGATCACTCGGGTCAGACCGTAGTTGTAGTGTATGTTGTGGATCAAGAATGAGTGAGAATGTATGAGTAAAGACTTCAATCGACGTTTTGCGGACTTGATGTGTCTGTACGTGGTGAGACTTTTTGCGAACCATCCACAGAACCCTGGTGAAAACAAAATATTTTCACTATATATTTTCTGAGTATATATAAAAAAAACTTCAGGGCTGCGTCTATTTTATAGGTTGGGATTACAACATTGAAATTTCTAACATCGATTAATTTGATCATAGTGATTTGATTGAATTTGTTTGAAAAATACTACAATCAGTAACGTAGCCAGCCCGACAATTTAGTCCTGCTATGCAAATAATTTCGTGTTTAAGAACCGTAAAAACAATGAATTTCTAAAAAATGAATAATGATAATGATTTGAAATTTGCATAGCATGACTAACCTTGTAGGGTGGCTACTCCAGTGAATACAATGCGCAGATACATCCCTGAATATTTTAAATATGTATGTACTTCACTATGTATTTAAGAGATTGGTGATTTCATGTCACAAAATTTCAGCAATCGATAATTTGACTGAATTTCAAGTACATATAATACATCAATACCACTGATCTCATAGTACAGTGGATATAGAGTTCCTCGCCTATCGAAAATGAAGCCAGAGTTAATGAACCTCTGGGGACTAAACAGAGGAAAAAGACAACCTCATGGGCGTCCTTATCAGTTCACAGTACTAAAATTGATCTAGAACCAAATAAAAACTGAAGCTTCAACCATTAAAATATATGGTTACCCAAAAGTAACTTTCCTGGGGTTCGTGATGTATCGTTTCTTTTGAATTGGGCCCTCGGAAGTTCATTAACTCTGGCTTCACTTCGATAGGTAGGGTAGCTCTGTCCAGTATACTATGAAATCAGTGGTCGATACATGCATCGCTTTTTTTAATATAGTGGTTAGATGCTCCAAAAGCAGTATGGAATACATCTAAAACAGTAAGCAAAAAGTTGCCCAGACCAAATTGTATGAGACACTTTAGCAGTGTCTCATACCACAGTACTTACCTCTGGTGGTGTTTTCATGGTGCTTTGTTCCAGATTTTGGACCATTTGCCGAGATTCCGCCAACAGTCGATGAAGTTTACTGGTTGGGGATATTGTTTCCTGTTAAAAATTATAAAGGTAAAACTTAACGACAAAACGGTGACGAATGAATACAAATGCACTAACATATGACAACCACACCCGAAATCGCATTCAAATTCTAAGAAATGACCACCGATAAAAATCTACGAAATGTTCAAGATTCTTAATTTCTACGAAATAAGAGAAAAGCACGTAGACTTCGTACAAGGATGTACTTTAAGATAGCTACATAGTCCTGCAAAATGTGATGGAAAACCAATTACACTATTAAAACCACGGAAATAATCTTCAGCTTACTTCGTTCTGTTTTGTCACAGTGGATGGCGGATGATCTATTAAACTTTGAGCTGCCGTTTGAAGCTGGTCAGCATTACCATATGTACTAAACGGATTACTGGACGGTGGAGGGAGATGTAGGAATTGTTCGCTATCACCAACGGTCATAGAAGATCCTGTGTACAATAGGAAAGCAACAAAACTAGTTGTGGCATAATAGAGTTGTTTTGAAGGTATGAGCAACAAAATGTTTGCGCGTCTTTTTTTGCCGTAGTTGAAAGATTTCACGTAATATTCAAGTCCGGTTATGAGGACTGAACCAGATTTCAAGTCCTTGCAGTTTGATCCAGTCCTCGGCTTCGCCTCGGACTGGATCAAACTGCAAGAACTTGAAATCTGGTCCAGTCCGAATTGGAGGACTTAGAATAACATCAAAAATTGGATCAGAATTTTGATCCAGTCCTAGGACTTTTTAGTAGGTATCCATTACCAGGTATCTAGGACTGGATCAAAATTAATTCAGTCCAGAAATCATTCGTTTTTGATGTTATTCCAAGTCCTCCAGTTCGGACTAAACCAGATTTCAAATCCTTGCAGTTTGATCCAGTCCTCGACTTCGCCTCGGACTGGATCAAACTGCGCGGACTTCAGATATGGAAAAATGTCGCAAGCTTGGTCACTCAATATTTTTACTCTTAAGAATTACACGTCAGTCTTCGTTGAAAATCTGTAACTTGTAAGTGTCCTAACTTTTGTTGGTAAACGTGGTCAACATTTTCCATAAATATCTTCAAATGGTGGTGGTTTTAGCGAAATGGTGATGGCGCTGAAATGTTGACAATGGTAGAAAACAAGGCATATTTCGTATTTTGTGGTTATTTTAAACCATGACCTATCAACACAGGACAATTAACTTGACTGGAGTTGATTTATACTAACCGAGCATGTTATCTTGCTGAAATGGAAGTGCTGTCGCTGGATCTACTAGATTAGTGACAGGTCCATCAAAACTATAATCAGCAGTACTTAAATTCAATCCAGTGAAATCCCGCATTATATCCACATCTTCTGTGGTCTTGGTTGATGTGAGATGTGCTCCATTAAGGCGAGCTAAAAATTAAACAAACATAACCTGTCGGCGTGGTTTTTAAGTAATAGATAAAGTAAGAGTGGCTGATCTGCATCTGATTTACAAGAAAAGTAAGCCATCGTAAACGAGGAGTAGTTTAATGTAGTAAATGAGACGAAGTGAAAGTTATTTGTCGGTGAACAACGATACAACGTTCAACTGTTATTACCACAGTATAAGGAGAAACAGTAATGCCACTTCAGAATCTTAGAAGTTTCTGTATTCGCTCATATCACGTTACGTATCTGACTCGGCCAGTAAACTGTATGTTCTGGCCAATAATCACGCTGAATCGGCTCGCTAAATTTTTAGCAAATAGTACAATTGGAATCATTACAATTTATATCAACATTAATTTCCGAGTTGGTGATTGGCTAGTTGTAAATACTAAAGTGAATCTCATTGGCTATGGGCAAGAGTGCGATTACAGCTGACAAAGGGTGCGATTAATGCTCAAATCGCACTCCTTTTAACCAATGAAATTGCAGTATTTGCCACTGATTACAGAAGATATACGATTAATTGTATTATATATCCGCGTTCTGTGGTTATTACTTACGCTGTATGTCTCCAGGTCTTGATAGAGTCCGCTACAAAAAATAATTTTAGTTCTCAATAAGGGTATTATTTTATAATATATTGCCAAGGGTCTAAATAAACTGTAATTCCAAAGATATCCCTCTTACCAAACTTTCATTCAAAGACGCTGTACTTTCCATAGCCATATCCAGCCATTCAGGATGCTGGGAACCAACACGATTAGCTTCAAAATCCCTGTGCAAAATGAAATATTAAGAGTTCGTCAACACGTTGATGATCCACGGGGATTTCTAACTGATTTATCACCAAGTTAAGTCTAAAGAATGGGCCCAGATATGGACCACTGACATTTTTATTACTGAATTTGATGTAACAGATATTTTAAACTACACTAAAGAAACTTTGGGACATCTCATTCTCACTGAAACAACCTAAGGGTCGAACTATTTTTCCAGGAGAGGACTTTCGTACAACATGTCATGCTTATGGTACATTGTTATGGTACATAGTTATGGTACACTGTTACGGTACACTGTTATGGTACATAGTTATGGTACATTTTTATGGTACGTAGTTATGGTACATTGTTATGGTACGTAGTTATGGTACATTGTTACAATACGTAGTTATGGTACACTGTTATAGTACTTAGTTATGGTACATTATGGTACATTGTTGTGGTACATAGTTATGGTGCATTGCTATGGTATATAGTTATGGTACATAGTTATGGTACACTGTTATGGTACACAGTTATTGTGCATTGTTATGGTACATTGTTATGTTACATAGTTATGGTGCATTGTTATGGTAACATAGTTTACCACGAACACAATTATTGATCATTTAGAGTACAATGTTAAAAATGCGCGCCTAATCATTGAAATCAACGACGGTAATAACGTTAAACCATTAACGGTTTTCCGAACGGCCGCGGGTGAACTAGAAGTGATATAACGGAACATGTTGTTCTGCTAAGGTATTCAATGGAGACTGTATAGTAAATACAAATGCGACTAGGATTTCTTATGGCCTTGAACACAGTCCAGTCTATCAGGACATCCGTAACAAGGGTAGTTATAGTGTCTGTGTATTATAGCGTCGGGGTCGAAATTCGACTATTGTGTCATGCAGATGTGTACGACTAGATCAATGATTACCTGTCATCTCTTGTTGTCTCTGCTTTAAGAAAAGCATCTTGATTGTTTTGCAAATGCATCTGCATGTAGGATATATCACGTTGCTGTCTTTCACAAATCTGAAAGTTGATCAACAAAGTAAAACTCAGTTTGTAAACCCAATATTTAGGACAACGAAAAGGTTCTTCACTTTTTTCTTAAATTATGATGACATCTTTGATCTGATTCGTGTGTTCTAGTGCGTCGAGTTACATGTAGGTATCACATATAATATTGCTTTTGTTTTTGTACAAAACGTAGCCAAGAAATTTATATACTGGTTCAATTAAAATATTTTGATTTTTAACCTCTTAAGCGTTCAAAATATGAAAAAGCGATAAAAGGTATGTTTGTTCAAATTCCCTTGCTTTTGTCGTGTCACGGTAGTGATGACCGATCATAAACTTGATTTTTATCAAACTCAAATCGAGATGACTGGTCGTTTTGACTGGGGGCCTGGCTATCGCCCAATATACTGAGCCTTGTACTGTAGGTCGAAACGTCTTACAAAGATTTACCAATCTAATTTAATTTATAAATAAGTCCTTAAAGGGCTTATGAAGCATAATTTGATCAAGCGTTTTGACTCCATGTTGAAGATAATTTAAAATAAGGAAGTACCGTTTTTGTAAAACTTTGCTACCTTGCTCTATTTGGGAAATATTCAGGTTTGTTTGATATGTAAAAAACCAACTTGTTACGTCACGCTGTATAATGAGTTATTAGAAAAATACATTTTTCACTGCGAGTACTACGCACCGGCCGTTCCTAAAACATTTCACACGCTGTGTACAGTAGATACACAGGAGTGGTGGTAAAATGTATTTATTTCAGTACTTAATTCATTAGACACTCGAAAAGGTAGCGTTCTGTGAAAACTCATTAGGGATGTGCCGGATACCACATTACCGGACACCGGATACTACCGAACATCGCAAAATTACCGGTTACTGCCGGACATTACATTACCGGACACCGGATACGGTTGGATATCGCAAAATTACCGGTATCCAGATCCGGTACATCCTTCAAACTCATTATTCAGTGTGACGTAACAAGTTGGTTTTTGCATATCAAACAAACCTGAATATTTCCTAAATGAAGCAAGGTAGCAAATTTGTGTTAAATTAGTACTTTTTCAATTTAAATGATCTTCAACATGCAATCATAAAACGTTTGGGTCAAATTACGCTTCATATTGCCTTTAAATGCACGACATTTGTAATTAAATTGCTTCGCTCGTTGTATAGTGCGTTGTAGGGATGTGCCGGATTAGGATACCGGATTCCGGTATCCGATATCTGGTAGTATCTGGAATCCGGTAGATTTTCCCCGGATATGTAACCGGATAGTTGATTCTGTGTTTACTTCCGCCATTGGGTTGTTTTGCCTCGTGAGTCGTCAACTTTGCATTTTAAAAAGTAATCTGACTAGCTACATTGTACATTTATTTGCAAACAATATTTGTTATGATAGTCTCGTGCAATGAAAATTTACTAATTACTATAAATTATCTATGCTACCAATATCAGGTAACAATCCGGTATCCGATATGATCCGGTCAGTAAGTATCCGGCTAAATCCGGTATCCGGTAAAGTGGTATCCACACAACACTAGCGCGTTGTTGGTGTTCCGTAAACAATATAATGCACAGTACCTGTCTTAAATTCTGAAGCTCAGAATCAGTTCGTTCTTGTTTTGATTTCTGTAACTCTACCAACTGGTCTTTTCGTTTTTCACGTTCGCCTAAATAATCGACATTTAAGGTTCATGAATGTGAAAGAACCTTGCTTGATGCATATTTTTGAAAATCTTGCGACTTTGAAACAAAGCATAAAAACACCTTTTAGTCTAATTTGTGAAAAACGACGTTGTGCTTTGCGAAAATAAAACAACTGGCATAGAAAACATGAAAAAGGCCTTTACCAAAAGTTTATTTTTAAGGAAACGAGAAAAATCTTACCGGCCAGAAAAAGTTCCTTTTGAAGAACCAAGTATTCTTGTTTTGACTGTAAATATTTAGGATTGAAAAAAATAGCAGTCAGTTGAACGGATATGTTTATACTTTTTCAATATAGCGTTCTATAATAATATGTAATGAGATCATGAACTATTTTAATATGCCACCTGTGCCAACTCAGACTGAAGGTCATCAGCATCACTGAACTGCTTACTCATTTCCCCTATATAGAAGAAACAATTATTTTACCGTCGGGTTCGCGACGCTAAGAAAAGGTTTGGTCAGTGGTTGCTCACAGCAGTTTGGCCTAGAGCCTTATAGAAATTAGGACATCTACAACAGCAAAACAATAGATGATCGCCCTCCTCTTACAAAAATTCCACATGTTATGTTCCAATTTCACATGTGAACCACATGTGGAATTTATGATCCAAAATCGACTATGGTATATTCAAAGAATTTAAGATAAAAATAAGCGCCTCAAAAAGGACCAGGTTTATCTCACATAGACAAATTTATTTATTATTTTAACACCAAGCATTGATTTACTTTTACGACCATACAAAACTTAAACCAAATTAATATAACAAAATATACCTCTCAGATTTTCAACTTCATTTTTAGTGGCATTCAGTTGGTCTCGAAACTGGTCGCGTTCTGCTCTTAGTGATTTTTCAAGCACTTGATATTCCTAAAGGATGCAGACATTGGATCAAATACTGAACAAGCGCATCAGTATTCCAAACTACCAACGGCAGCACCTGTAGTACTGCTCAGGAAAACCTAGTGGTTCGATCGTGTAGGGTACACGTTCTGGGACGCGGCTGGAACGCGTTTTACAACGCATTCTTACACAAAATTTGTACATGTATTATATTTCATAAGTAACGCGTACCGAACGCTTTCCGGAATGGGATAACGAAAGCATTTTTCTTTAAGTTAGTTCTGAGTAGTATTGTAAACTTTTTTCAACGAACACTGACTGGTTACTTAACTTCAGACTATCACTTCACCAACATTTAATTTTAGTTAACACAGGCGTGGTAACCGTAAGCTCAAGAAGCAAAGCCTTACTACCCTTCGGGGAGATATGTAGAGAACAAGAATTTCCGTTTCTTTTCTCTTTTCTTCAACCGTTTACTTATGGTCGTTTTATGATTTTATAACTATGACGCAGCGCGAGGGGTCTAGAACTTCCCAAATGCATCTAATTGAATTGCCTCGTTCCCCAAAAGAACTCGTTTATATCTATCAAGGACAATCTAATCCCACCATTCTTAGTTTAACCAACCTGTACAGCATTGTCCAGTCTTCTTGTTTTCTGCTGAAGTTCACCAAGATGTATATTTGCTTCAGTTATATCATTATCCTAAAACATTACTAAATTATTTTCAAAACAAGAATTTCTTTTCGTTAGCTAAAAACTTAAGGAGTATTCTAAACTATTATCCATTAGAATTTTTTTTATTTTTACGGAATCTTAAAACACATTTAAAAACAGGTCTTGCTTTTCTGTGACCAGCAGTGACGTCGCCAGACTTTCAAAACTGGAGAGGCACCAGTAGCGTAGCCAGCCCACAAGGTTGGTCATGCTACGTTACTGGGAGGCACTGGGTAAAATTAAATATTTGACGGAAAGGTGGCACGCCACGAAACGTTAAAAATATTTTTTCATACTGTAACTTCACTTTTGTGTCCGTGTTGATTTATATTTCATCATAACAAATGTATTTTATGAGCGCTGACATTTTGGCATGTCTTCTGTAATATTTATAACTAACCATATTTGCTAAACATTATTTTTGTTGTTTAGAATTTTATCGGGGGCACCTGAAGGTCATGTGCTCCACAGGTGCCTCCTTAGCGATGACACTGGTGACCAGGGTTAGCCAGTCAATGGTGGTCTCAGTAACCACTAGCACAGAATAAGAAATAAACAGAAGGACGACTCATCTGTACAACGTGTCCCCACTATTTTATATAGTTTACTGGCCAGAGTAATGGCAGACTAGCCAGTTCAGCGTGTTTGTTGACCATTCTGTTAATTCACATACAGTTTACTGGCCAGAGTAATGGCGGATTAGCCAGTTCAGCGTGTTTATTGACCATTCTGTTAATTAACATACAGTTTACTGGCCAGAGTAATGGCGGACTAGCCAGTTCAGCGTGTTTATTGACCATTCTGCATACAGTTTACTGAACAGAGTAATGGCGGACTAGCCAGTTCAGCATGTTTATTGACCATTCTGTGAATTAACATACAGTTTACTGGCCAGAGTAATGGCTGGCAACATGAGTAATGAGATATATCGGCAAAGACACAAACTACAAAGATTCGAACTTGAGTTGATTTTCTGTTAATTTCCTATTCTGTGCCACTAGACTAAAATAACTACCGGTAGTGTTTCTCTAGAGATAACTCCTCATCTTTTGTAGACATATGTTAACAAGTTATTGTGGGATTTTTTGGTGGTGATATACGAGTGCAGAATATATA